>JAHZNA010003673.1:0-12125 GCA_027743935.1 Sinodicranocentrus sp. ZH6 | reverse complement strand
ACAACGCTTCAAGTGGAAGGTAAAAAGAGATAATTTATGCATTGGGGACCTTGTCCTTATCAAGGAGGAAAATCTCTCCCCAATGAAGTGGAGAATGGGTAGAGTTGTGGATGTACATCCAGGAGCTGACGGACTTGTAAGAATCGTTTCATTAAAAACGTCAACAGGTTTTCTTAAGCGACCAATTGTAAAATTAACCCCCATTCTTTTTCATAACGAGTAGTAATATCGTGATTCAAATTAATTGAGATTATGTTTGTTTTCTTCTAGAATGGCCTAGCCGGAAGTCACAGTTTCCTTACCCATGCGGGGACGCGAGTTTAAAACCTCAAACAGTTCCCCACCCCTTTATTTAACTGTGATGGAAAGTGATGGTCTTTTAATTTTCAAATCATTGTAATACAGAGTCTTACGGGGGGAGTGTACAATCCTTCGGATGTATGTGTTATTTCTAAATTTGTGTTGAGCATTCTTGCTAAATTATTATGTTCCCAATGTGTACTCTAAATTTACTTCTAAAGTATAATTTATATATGTGAGTGTATTGACGTATTCATGATATGTATTTTTCTTGTCTGTGTCTTCATATCAAAAGAAATATGAAGGCATAAGAGTTGCTGTCCAGAAGTACACCTTGAAGGTTGTGCTCTACTTTTCGTCTTGTATAATAAGTTTTTCCTTTTGAGCTCAGTTTATTTTCAGTTAAAATTAAATGTGACCAATTGGCTCTTTTCAGTAACATTAATTCAATTGTGTGTGTGTAATTATTAATGGCAATAATTAATAGCAAGTCATCAATTCGTGTAAAATCATTAATTCCTCAAAATCAGGAATTTCATCTCAACTCAAATTATTGTCACTGCATCAATATCATCTTCAACAGTTTTTTACCAGTTCTAATAGTAAGCGTATCTCACAATTAAATTGATTAATGTGAGCTCAAATTGATTGGAATCCACTAAAATATTCATTACGCTAAAAGCTTTGGTTTGAAGCAAACATAATATTTTAAAAACATTGCTTTGAATAGAGTTTCGTCCATATTCACGACAATTGTTCAAGCAGAAAATCAATTTATTTTGTTCGTGGTAAATATTCCTAAAATCGATTCAATCTTCCAGAGAGTTCTGTCAAATGCGATATAAATACGTAAAGCTTTACGCCAGAAGTAAATACTTTAACGTAATTTTTCTTTAATTTATATTTATATATATACAAGCATATCTTTTTCATACTAATGATCACAATTACGGTAACTGGGAACGTTATGATGTGCAATTCTGCGCCCAGATTTCATCTGTTTAAGAATTGAATGGAACTAGACTTTGCGCACAAGAAATGAATAAATCAGATGGATATACAAATACAGGATTGTTTTACATCTGGTAATTATGCTTTTAATACAATTTAATTATTTTTTAAAAAATTGAACATTTTTTTGCACTTTTAAATAAAGCTCACTTATAACATATTCCTCACAGTATCGATTAAATTCAACTGAAAGTTTGCGTTCAAACTTGAGTATTACATGCCTTGCATAGGGTTTTGATGACATAACTTCTCCTTGTGAATATTATCATTTTACTTTTGATACTTATACTTTACTTCAAAAGCCAAGCATTGCAATATGTATGCAAACATTGACTGGTTGGAAAAACCAAGCTTCAATTGATTGGATTCGAGTAAATACTCATACCGTTAAAAGAAATTCTTTCAAGTAAGCCACAAATTTTAAAATTATTGCTTTGGATAGTTTGGCATGTGTTTGAGATCAAGTAGAAAAGCAAGTATGTAATTGGTCGACAATGTAGTCAGAATTTTCAAAACACGATGTTAAAAAGTTGATCACTCGTGGCTCTAATAAATTTAAAATATTACGTAAATTTTTCAATATTCTAAACATTGCCTTGTTATAAAAGTGTGTTGATAAAAGCCTCCATGATAAATAGCTGTTGTTAATTTGATAATCCACAATTCAGCCGAAAATAAAAATTGAAAAATTTGGACTCCCTGGTTTCCAAATCATTCTGCATCAGAACTGATAATGTTGGAATACTCCTGTAAACTCTGTTATTGTTTAATATATCCAAAAACTATTATTATACTTTCCTCCCTGGTTTCAAAATCATTCTGCATCAGAACTGATAATGTTGGAATACTCCTGTAAACTCTGTTATTGTTTAATATATCCAAAAACTATTATTATACTTTCCGAAGTGTAAGTTCAAATACAATAGTTTACCATAATATAAGGTTGGATGCATTCGGCAAAAGCTTTCCAAAAGTTAGATTATACATTTGGATTTGAAAAAGTAGAGGAACTCTAATAAACATCTATTTTTAATGACTTACAAGTAAAAGTTTTTTCATGTCAGATGAATCCCACGTTACACATGAAAAATGATTTCACGCAGACCCGGAACCTGAAGCCAAGTGCTGTTTTATAAATACTTTCAACAACACAAAAACGAATAAAATAAAATTACATGGTATTTAGTTTGTGAATATGTGGATTTTTTCGTACGTTGTGATCTTAAATTGAAAACATGGAATAAAATTAAAACAAGTCGACAATTAAATGCTGAGAATCTTGGACCCCCTTTTAACCTACATATTATGTCTCTGTTTGGTCTTTCTTTCATAAAAAGTAGTTCAAATGTTCAAATAATGATAAGCCACACAGTTCGCGAACATATAATTGCTGATATGGAACAAAGAACTTCACTGTGCTTAGACGCAGCACGCAAAATAGATTAACTGCAAGTTGCATGAGAAAGGCGAGGCTTCTTTCTATAGCGATGATGATTAATCAAGATCAGAGAAGAATGGGATAAATAATCGTAGGAATGTTATGCAAATTGTTTTCAGGTAGTTTTTTCCTTCTGTTGCCAGAATTGTCTCCGAGCTTTTGTAAAAAATTATTTTCCTCGCAAAAGCATGCAGTGCTTTTATTTGTTGCTGCTTAAACTATTTCTTATTTCCATTTGTTGATTTGCTTGCCATAATAAAGTGGAAGAGTGAGAGGGAAGACAAGTGCTGTGTTGAAGGAGATGGTGAGATTGTGAGTTCGGAATATATTGTATCTGTGCCTCTCCCACTTTTTCTTTCTTTTATACTGACCAATATATACCAATGAGCATTAAAACTGAAGGCATAAATTCAATCTTAATTTTATCAAAGAAACGACGTTTCGATGTTTTGCTGTTTGGGAGGGCGACTTTACATCGAAATATATGTGGAGAGAACATCATTATCTCAAATACTCGAGCAAGTTGAGAAGCTCGCTGAGAAAATAGCAGAAGGACCAAAACCTGGACTTCATATGATGTGTATACACTTGCGGGACTGGTAGTCTGAAACTCCACCGGAAACTGTGACAGGAGAAATTTTAAGGCTTGGCTCAACATACAAATTAAAAGTGGGTCTTGTAGTGAACAACTGCTCCTCACCGTTGAAAAAAATTAGCGACATCTACAAATTCAACTTTCGTCCCACCTTCAGATTAAATTATGTGCTCGACAAGTACCTTCTCTGCTGATAATGAAAACAAGGAGGAATTTCCCAGAAACTTTTACACTCTCCAATGCCTATATTGGATCGCCTGCATGTCTTACGCAAACTAAAAGGGATGCGCATAGGTATCTCTGAAAATTTATTCATGAGTAAAATTTTCGAAAAGTTTCTTCCCGGAAGAGCTATCTACTTCCGAGTAAAAAGTTGTCCCTCTTGTAAGGAAGATTGTGACAGATAGAAAACAGAAATTATTCAGATTCTTAAATGACGTGATTCAGTTTGCTGTAGGGAACAAATTGAAGCACTTCCTCGTCCAAGCTTTTCCAACCTCCTGTGGCACCCCCTCAAGAAGCAGTTGGTTTCAGGTGGAAAACCACACAGATCTGAGCAATCAATGATCAGGAAGATGGCAAGATTAAAATATTTTTAAATATAATTATATATTCAAGCTTTTTGCCTCTCACAACTTTTAGTATTTCGTAGCAACTCCAGCGCAACCCCACTGTCCCCTGCTTGATGCACAGAAAAGTTGGAAAATAAACCAAGATTGCAGCATGACACTATGTCCAGGTAGATGTGTTTTCAAAACACATGACAAGTTGTCAAGTTTTTGATGACAAATAAAATTATATTTAATTAACAGTTTTCGGTCATCTTGCCAACTTCTTTGAATCTGCTTCCGCTTGATAAAGTAGTATTGCAATATAAACATGATGTTCCATTCCTGATTCTCACTTGGCAATGGCCGTGGTCTTTCAACATATATCTTTCTACTCTCTATGTGGATCCTTTCACAATCCTAAATCCAATGTGGATTAACAAAGTAATGGATCAGGTAATATTTATTACACAAAATGTGAATACGTAAAATACAAAATTTGTCGTTGTTTCCTTCTGTTAAATATTTATTCAATTTCAACTCTATATTTTAGTTCAACAACGCAATTTTCCTAATTCACTTAACATCAATCAACCTATTTGCATCATTTTTTGTGCAGATTACGAATATCTTCTTACCTTATTATCCTTCTAACTCTAACAAAGTTCTAGTCTAACCTCCAAAGCCTTCTGCTTTCTCTGATAACGCGTAGGATGTATATCGTTTGGCTGTTAATTTTTAAATTCCAGATATTTTGCTCATATTCATGAAAAACAATACTCTACAATAACTACCGCGTCAGCATAGCCAAGCACAATCCAATGTATCCTTGTCTCATTAGTCCTCGATCCTAAACCAAATGACTTTGAACCTTCAAAATAACTATTTGTATAATAAAATATGTATTTCAAACTTTCACCGTAACAAATGACACCACATGGCGACATGACTAGAATAATCCACGAGAAGAGAAAATACTATACACAAATCTCGACAACGGATACCAAAACGAACAAGGGTAGAAATTTGTAAAAACTGAATACCACTCTTTCTTTTTACTCTCAAACTTTTTTTTCCCCATTCCCTTACAAAAAGAGCCTGACGAATAAAATGATATCTTCCTTGCTTTTGGGCTCTAGAAGGAGACAAGAAGGAAGGATTAACAATATTATGGAAATAGCGTCAAGTTTTGAACATTAATAGAAACAATATCTAATTTCGTAAATAATCTTATTTCTTAGCTCGTGTGGAAAAAACTTGACGATAATGCCATTAATGAAATGCTGAACTGAAACAGTGCTAACTGAACAAAAACGTTAGTAAGCTATTTGTATTTTCGTTTATACTCTCCAGCCTTGTACATTCAGCCAGGGAAAATTGAAACATATCGAGAATTTTTTCTTTCGTATATTTAAATATTTTTATTCCTTTATGACACAAAAATTAACTAGTTGAGCATGAAAATAATTTCATTATGACTTCGACAATAAACCCCCGCGGAAAAATGGATAAACTTTTGTCACAATACCTGACATTCGATACATGACTACAGGTTTACCACATACCTTACTTGATGCTAGGCTGGATTCAGCGCAGGCTCCTGGTCCGATGGGTAATTCTTAGGGGTATCCTTGTACTAAACTTAATCTATTGTTAGATAAAGATTATCCTCGATGCTGTGCGGTAGATCTAGCCCTCTTTTGTTGAACGTGTTGGCTTTGCCAATGAGTGGGTGAAAAAGAAGAACCCTGGTCCGAAGACCAACGCAGGTGTAGTTAGTTTGCCAATTAGTAAATTTTGAGGTTTTATTACCTTTGAGTTCCGAATAAGAATTTGATTCAACCAATAGATTTCGTTCAAACTACACTAAATAATTTACGATACATTTGCACGAATAAGTGGTAAAGGGATTATATCCCAATGTTTGCACAGTATTTTTTTCAGAATTATACAAAAGTTTCTAACAAGAAGTTCTATTAATGACTTATGTAAATTTCTTATCGGGAATTTACTAGTAAGTGAACTAGTCTGCTCTCTCGGCCTTCTGGAAACACACTGCCTTGCCTTTTTGCAAAATGCCTGGTTATATTGTTAATTCTGGGATTTGGTCATCGCTCCCTCAACGCATGCGGAGGATCCTTTTTGTTCAAAGGTTCTGTTTAATTCGCATATGCCAATTACGGTGGACTGAAACTCCGCTTTATGGCATATGACAGCTCCACAAAGTGATAATTTTTATCTCTCTCATTACTGAGTTAAAATACAGGCTTATGGAAAGTTAAATGCCCATGGAGCGTAAAGGCAAAACAGTGTAATTAAATTATACTTTAATGGGTTTGTTATTATGATCCTGAGTTAGAAAGAGCACGCCAATCAAGCGATCGGTTGCTCGTGTTTACTCTGGATTCATTTCAGTCATACGGTATGCGCATGTTTGTGTCGGCAAATAAGATTAAACTCAAGGAGTGCCGATCACATAGCGGTATCATTTCAGGCTGTCGGTACATTAAGTAACGACGTATTAAACACGTACGTATACACAGTATACGTAACTACATACATGCATACATACAGGGAGTAATATTCTATAATAATAATAAATGTTCAATAATAATTTATACGCGTCACTCCTTATATTAACAGAAGTACAAGGAATGTTAATAATTGGGACTTAACTGATACTGACATTACAAGGGTACAAAAGAGGAGGGGTGGGATATAAAAGGGGGTACGGTTACAAAATGGTCTTTGACAGGCACTTCCCGAAATTTTTTCTTGCAAGTAGCACAAACTCTTTTTAATTGCATATTGCCATTTCCAGACGGTTTCAAAGTTCCTTTCTGGGCAGCCAAAATTAGCCTTTTAGCAGTCAGCATTCTTTTGGACCAAAATGACGACGAGGTCTTGTTTTATAACATTTCGATAACGATATCATAACGATAAAATGGGTAACTATATTTTGTAGATTCTTGGATCCGCTTGTGGCACTTTGAATACAATACTGATCTTCAATGAGAAAATAATAGAGGAAATTGTGGGGATAGGTTTGATTCCAAAAATCGTTCGGCTTTTGGGATATCCCTCATCAGAAGTAAAACTGCAATGTTGTATTTTTATTTTACGGTGCATTACCCATTATATGAATTGTGCATTTGTATTATATTTCATTGTTTTATGTAATTTAAGGTTGATTTGAGTGCTTCAGCGATAATTATGTATGTATTCAACAAATGTCCTCAGCACATTCAAGCCGTTCTGGATGCAGGGGCTCTCAGCCACCTTCCAATCATGCTTACAATGCTCAACGATCCATTCCCTACCACGCGACTAGTAAGTAGAATGGAATGAGATATTTATTAAAACATTGAGGCTTCATTGGACTGTTAATTAATCAACATCTTTCCTAGATCTGCTTAACTCACATATCTAAATTGGTTCAAGGGAAGTCAAAGTTATTTCAAGCAGTTTGGAAGGCAGGATTATTTCCTCGCGTGATTCAAGAGATGAGCAAAGTAAAATAATTTCCTTTTTAACGGAAAATAAAGAAAAACGTTCCCGAAGTTTTTTTTGTTTCAGGAAGATTCAGTCACGCAGAAAGAAGCCTTGATGATTTTAAAGAATGCAGTTTGTCGTCAAGATGCCAGCACCGAGTTTGCAAACCATCTTGTCCAATCTGGAGCTGTTTTGGGGCTAATTCGAGCTGCTTCAAAGAATTTAGAATTTGAAGAGTCTGCAGTGAATGCAATCACTGCTCTTGCAACGCTTTCAGGCCCAAATGTGGTCGGTGCGTTGTCCAGTTTGATGAACTCTAAAAGCCAGGGAGTGATTCAAAAAGTGTTTAAGAAGCTTAGGGGTTTTAATAAAAAATGAATGATTATATGAGTGAATGAGGAGGTATTGAGGGAGCGAATGATAATATGTTGCAACATCAATGAACAATTAGTTGAAATTCTTCTCACACCATCAACAACGACGCAGCTTTCAATGAATCATTCCGCATCCCTCATCCTTCTTTCAACTAAAAAATATATATTCATGTCATAGAACGTTATATAGCATTGCATGTCACGCTTTAGCTCTGCATGTAATATAAAAGTATAAATATAAAAGAATTGTTAAAATATATTTTGCTTAAAATAGTTCTTCTTCTTGTTCTGGATCATAATTCATTTTAGTTATGCTGCGGTTCATATTTTGATTTGGATCATTAGCGTATTTTTCACGAATAAAATGTCAATGCAAATTTTGAACGAGTTACCGAATAATTTCTAACTAAAAATTGGAAAAACACATTTAGCACACGAATTTCAAAATAAAATTTTATTATATATCAATGTCCTGTAACTAACTATTTAGTTACAATGCCAATTTGTTACAAACGGATGGAATTAAAATTCTCATATATACACGTATTCAATACAGGCTAATAATCACGTTTATTAAAATCTAATTTTATGTTGTATTTGTATCTAAATTGCTGTAAAATAAAATTTAGCTCAACAATATTACTAGAAACAAATTTATCAAGAAACAAGAATCCTATTTCTAGAAGCCATGTAATAATTTAGCTAGCATTATTTATAATAAAGCAAATGAACACTAACATTTTTTTAAATAAAAAAAATACTTTTAACCCTTTTTTTTCTAGTGTGAAGTGTGAAACCTAAATGCCCATTTTCCACTGAGGATACGCCATCCCTTATTTCATTTTCTCACTCCGATTTCGCCCTATCAGTATAAAATGGAAATGTTTTATTTCAAATAGTTATAGAAGGCAAAAATCATCCTCATTTGAAATCCCATGCATGCTAATTATCATATGAACTTACTTCCGGTGATCTTTCAAATGTCGTCTTTTTGCACATAAATGGAAAACTCTGCCCACACACTTCACACCAGAACCACTTCTCTTGAATATGTTTACAAAGATGTTTCAATCTTCCGTTTGAGGATAAATATTCTCGGTTGCAGAAAACACATGGGAAGCTTTTCCTGCATGCATTGTGAAGTTTTTCATGTCGATTACAATAAGCATAGCGATTAAAAGATTTCCCACAAATTGAACAATTATAGAGTTTTTCTCCAGTAGTATGGGATTTCAAATGAGCGTTAAGGTCAGGCTTCGTGAAGAAAACTTTACTGCACAATTCACAATTATGAATTTTTCTATTTTCATGTCTCCTTCGATGTAGGGATAAACTTGAAGCATATTTAAATCGGAGTCCACAAATGTCACATTGGTGAAGCTTTCTGGTTGTGTGAATAAGGCCATGGGTGCGAAGACGACTAGTGCTTTTGAAGGCTTTTCCACATTTACTACAGGAATGTGGCTTATCTTTAGTGTGAACCAAGATAATATGACGAGAGAGTTTTGATTTTGGGGAATCGAGCACTACAAATTTCGCCCTGGAATGGTTTTCTTCCGCCGAGATGGTTTGGCTGAAACATGCCGAGTTCCGATGTCCAATTCGGCAAATTTCTTCTTTTGCACTTCTATTTGTAGCACCTTCTCCCGTGAAAGTAGTTTTTTACTTTGGGACACAGAAAGTAGTCAGATGGAACAAAGTTGAGCCTGTTAGGTGGATGACACAACTGGAGAAACTCCAGCTCTCTTATCTTCTCTTTTACAAGTGTTTGTGAAAAAAATAAATTTCATAAATATGACATCGGACCTCGGCATTTTTCAGCCAAATGATCTCGGCGCTTGTGGATGGGTGTAATAAGTGAACCACACCCAAAGGCAGTTGGCAGTTATGTAGAAAAAAAGATCAAAAATGTTGAACCATACTCAAATGTGAGCTCGGCAAAGTCCACCAATTTTTGTTATAATTCCCCTCGTAAGGTCACATTTAAATTTTTCATTGTAAATAGGTTTAAATTTTTAGAAAATCAACTGAAAATTATTATCTTGATTATAAATTTAAATCACTATATTTTAGCATCTCAATACCAACTAAATACTTCAAACATGTATTTCAAAACTCTATAAATCTTGAAAACATGATTAAATATCTTAACTACCACAGAAAAATACTCTAAACGCCAACATGTCATTTAACATTACCAGCATTATCTACACAAACTGACATAAAAATTGTAATAAAAAATATTGCTTAGTCGAATTCAATTATACATTCTAATTCTATGTTCAATCGTCATTTTTGTGTATCTGCTTGGACCAAAATATAATTATTTTCTTTCTGGATCTAATACATTTCAACCCAAATTCTGTAGTTTTTTTGCAGGAAATAATACAAACTTATTTTTAGTCCTTGTTAATTTTTATTTTAAGGCTGTTCAATTTTTCGTAAAAACGGTCATAAAAGGTGACCACTTTGGGCAAAACTTTTACTGCAAAAGTAGGCTTTTTCTGTAGTGTGCACATTGTAGTGCCTTTTGAGAGTAGATGATTTCGAGAAGGATTGGCTGCAAATATTACAGAAATACGGTTTCTCTCCAATATGAGCTCGAATGTGACTAAATAGAAGTTGTTTCTCAAAAAATTGTTTTTCACAAAACAGGCAGCTGAACTGCTTTATGCTTAAATGTTTCTTTTTGTGAAGTGTTAAGTGAGAGTTTTGAGAAAAGTCTTTTTTGCAAGTCAGACATTTGAATGGCTTCTCGCCAGTGTGCATTCTCATGTGTGTCACCAACCTTCCTTGATTTTCAAAGGTTTTATTACAAATTTCACACTTGAAAGGCTTGCCAAGAGTTCCAGCATGTCTTCTCAGGTGTTCCTGGTAATTGCTTTTGTGGTGAAAGAGCTTTTTGCCGATTGCACATTGAATGGCTTCCTGTAGCTTACTCATTTTGGAAAGCAATTTCTAGGAATTCATAATTTGTTTAGGGATTTCTTGTTACGATTAAAAATTGCACAGTTTTAACTTTGTGACTGAACTGTTGTGTGAGCAAGGCAGTGTCGGTGAAGATCATGGGTTGTTTTGAATCCTTTTCTGCACTGACTACAGGAATGTGGTTTTTCTCCAGTATGAACCAACATATGACGACAGAGTTTTGATGATTTGAGGAATCGAGCACTACAAATTTCGCACTGGAATGGTTTTCTTCCCAAATGGCAACTAACGTGCTCTTTAAGGTCACATTTTGCGAAGAAAGCTTTACAACACAGATCACATTTATAATCTTTTTCACCCTTGTGCCACTTTTGATGTCGGCGGAGCGATACAGCCCATTTGAACTGTTGCCCACAATTTCACATTTTTTGGCTTTAAGTTGGTGTGAGTAACGCCATGATTATGAACTTCCCCACTGGTTTTGAAACTCTTCCCACATTTATTGCAGGAATATGGCCGAATTTGTTTGCATGAAAGTCATAGTTGTTCAGCTCTAATTGTCAAACTTCAACTGTGGCGTCTGGCTTGGTATATAATTTGTTGGGTTGATTGTTCTCACATAAATTGAATACATGTAAAGGATGACAGTTCCGCTTTGCTTGATCTGTAAACAATCTGTTTCTGTTCACTTGGCTCGGCTTCTTCAATTCAACAACCTTGAAAAATGGGTGAACCGGATAGATGTACATTATTCACCAATTCATCAACCACTTATGTTGTTTATTTAAGCTATTCAAATAAATACATATACTTGCTAGCTCCTAAAATTTGTTTTTGTTTGGAAAGGAACTCAACAGGATTTGGCTCGTTTCCTGTATATATAGGTATATGGGCATTCATTATCTTGAGAGCTATACCTTCCTTGAAATTCGATAGATGACTTATTTCGTTTATTTCCTTGAGAACAATGAACCCATACATTTTGTCGTGGGTTGAAAAAAACTGAAGGGAAAGAAGCAAGCAAAGACAGGGATCTAAATAGGTTCAATTTTAAGATTGAAATCGACTTCAGGAAAATATTCGCCCTTGCCCTTCGGTTGTATTCTCGGATGTTCCTTCATTCACATTCCATTTGAAGAAACAATTACCCATTCATTTTTCGACATGCATGCACAAAGGAAATGGGGACAGCTTCCTGCAGACAAACCCAAATTCCTGAAGTTTGCAACTGACTAATAAACAGGACAATTAGCAACTGATCAAATATAAATCCCAACAGTCAACATGTAATTTTTCAATCAGTAGACATTTTAGTACACTTTTTATTTCGCGTCTTTGACAAATGCAGATGATTGACATAATTATACAAAAACAAACACCATCAAAAAATCAAATTTAAATTATTTACATAATAGCGTGCATTGACCTCAAAAAATTAC
>JAHZNA010003672.1:0-13126 GCA_027743935.1 Sinodicranocentrus sp. ZH6 | reverse complement strand
CTTCAGTGCCTAAAATGAAATGATTTGGGAATTCTTCGTGGGAAGTATCCAGAACGGAAGGGGAAACTACAGCGTCCATGTACCAATGAAGACCAATTCCTGAGACATATTTTGGCACGTTTGGGTCAGATAAAACCTGTTTTTCATTGTGTAAAAAGGCACATGAAACGTTTGAAAGTTTTAATTGTTCACTATTTAGGATCAAATATTTCTTTACCGTCCTAGTCCAATTTACCAAGTGAATTATTTGGTCATCTAACATAATAATTTTCACAACACATCTCATGTGCCTAAACTTACATACAAATTTGAAATCCTGTTCAATGCTTACCGAACAATCATCTTCTGCAACGTTTGACTTAAGGAAGCAATATTAATTCCAGTTGCGTCAGTGAAAGCTCCTCCAAAACCAATGATTTCTTGATATCGTACTTTCCGATCGATCAATACTTTTACCGTAGTAGAATTCCCTTTAGGAGTTTAAAAAAAGCTGGTACCTTCAAAAAGTTATTTCCATGTGAGAAATATCAAGAGCAAATCACCTGGTGGGGCATTTTCCTGAAATGATCCCTCAGAAACTGCAAATCGTGCCCCAGATTTGTTTGAGAGAATTTGATAAAACTTGCCATTCTCGATATTCTCTTTAATAGCATCAAATGTGTCACAATGTGTGACGTTGCACTCACAAACAACGCTTCCATGTCCAAAGTCTCGGGGAGAGCAAGGCACGCTTGCGAGAAAAGTTGGTAAAAGTGCTAGCGCACAAAATACGCAGCTCCAAGTCCAGAGTCTAAATGTGTGCTGGAAAGCCATTGTTGCTCTTATCTAAGCGTTACGAAGCGTTCGAGTTTTCTTATCACAGCAGGGCTCAAAGTGTGTTTATTTCAATTCTGAACTCATTATTAACTCAAGAAAAACACAATCTATGTCATAAGACCACCTGCAGAAAAATTACTGGAAAGGGATACCAAAATACAATGCGATATACGGCAAGTGTAGATACTGATTATTATTCTGATAATGCAAAGCAACAAGCTCAAGCACTGGACGCTCGTCAAGTAAATACAATATAAAACAAATGGTCAAAGCAAACATTACGTAATTACAGGTATGATGTAATTTAAAAAAGTTGCATTTTATTAAAAACATAGCACCAAGCGTCAGTTAATATTGCTCACTTGTCATGAGAGTGAAACCACTTCAGCGTGACTCAACTGTCTATGTGCACTAGTATGCACTTGTCTCCAATCTGATCGCACATTGAAATGAAATTAATTCAGGGTAAAATGGAAAATAATAAAACACTATGTATCATCTTCGTTATCTCACAAATAAATAAAATTGCTTTAATATCACCATNAAATGGAAAATAATAAAACACTATGTATCATCTTCGTTATCTCACAAATAAATAAAATTGCTTTAATATCACCATTAACATGTATGACACAAAAAAGATGTAGTTGACATTACACACGCGCGTAAAAATAATTAACGAGGTAATCAACAGCAAAATCTTTTAAAACATAATAAAGGGACTTTTCATATGTATTCCGTTTTCATATGTTTGCTGATAAACTCCAAGCAGTTCTTTGAAAATCTTAAAAGTTACACACATCTCCCCTTATCATTTTATAGCTCATTTTTCATTAAGGTACAATGTGCTGGAGGACTAGACTGAGAATGGAATGCGGATTGTAAACTGTAAAATTGTAACAAGGTTCCTCTTCTCATTTGCTTCACACTGACATGGATAAAAAAATTCTGCTGTCTATTGTAAATATTTAAAACGTTTCAAGAGCTGCTCTCCAATGAGGATTAAATTAAAACCCTCGATCATTGCCAAAGTACTCATTAAAAAATATTACCACTAAAAATCTAAATGTATTAGTGTACAGGTTAAATCTATAAAAGCTTCCACAGTACAAGTCCCCTACAAGCTCAGGATACATCTAAATCAGGGAAGGTTCATAAATGCTTCCAATTCATTTGTTGTTTTTTGAATAAAAGAATCATTTTTTCCTCATCTACTTTACTACACACTGATATGATGATGCTGAGCAGATGAACGGTGAAGAAGGGAAAATCCGATGTAGCACTGCCAGTTCAAGATGAAGACGCAGAGAGGATTGCAAAACAAATAGAAAATACATAAAATACAAATCATTGCATTTTTAAGCATTTCCTTATCAAGGATTCTTAAGAACTGTAGCAAATGTAGGTATTAAATTGATGAACAGTCATCGTCAAGATATCTTTTTAAACAGTCAATACATATGGATAAGTATATTAATGTATACTTGGACTGCGTAATAATAATAATAACATAACTACAAACAACATCTCGCTAAAAACTATATAGTTAGACACATACATCTATAATCTACCCTCTAAAATACTACTACTCGAGTAATATTCTTACTTTGCCAGACTAACTGTGGGAAAAATGAATCTCGTTTATCCATTATTGTTTAAATAGATAAATTGTAGTGGGGGGTGTTTTTAAATCTAGCACAACCCTTATTTCTTTTCTACATTTTTGGTTCTATAAATTTACAATTTACAGCTAGGTATATTTCTTTCATTAACTTTTCTACCAGTACACCGTTGTACCGTAAACAAACTATGTTAAGCAAAAATAATGATTTATATTAAAAAATCTTTTTTTTACAACTAGTTCAACACGCTTACCTACGGATAATGCCATTTTTGCAGAATGCGCAGTAATTATGTTTGTTTATTTCATATTTTCTGCAAAATGAAATTCCGGCTGGCGATTTTTAATATGGCGGTTTGTGGCTGCATGACATGTAAAAGACACTTTGTCTTCTGCTTTGTACAAGCTGTTGACTAAAATTATCAAATGTAAGACTACTTGTCTACGATCGTCATTAACTAGGTGTTTGACAATCTACCCAAAAATCTATAGCGATTTTTTATCTATGTACGGCGCAGCGACTACATAGTATATTTCTACAATTTGCGTGGTAAGGTACTATTCCGCTCGGTATACAAATACGCTTGATGCTATCTAGGATTTTGGAAAATTAGGAAAATCAACCGGTGGTTGTTGGCGACTCTTCGGACGACTTTTGACTTCCGTAACCACTGCTCTCTTCTTCCATCACGGTGGTCATCATACTTGTCCACTTTGTGCTGTGTGGAGTTGTGTTTGCTCCTGCAGTCATTGTGTGACCTGGAAAGGAGAACAACGATTAACGTTACTTTCAATGTTTCAATATAATGCAAGAAAATGAGGGACAGCAACACTTACCTAAATTAAGGGAACTTGGACGAGCTTGATTAGGACTCTGCTGGGACGGACTTAAGGCAGCTGCACTAGGACTCGAAAAGCCAGAAAGATTTGCTAAACTTTCAGATCGAATAGGTTTGATTCGACGCGGAGCAAGTGATCCGTTAGTCATATCCGATTGGCCAACTGTACCAGGACTAATCAATGCACCAACAGGATTTCCATTTAGTTGAGATAACTTCAAATTACTTCCAAGAATTGAGCTTCCCGATGTGGGTCCAACGAAGAGTTGGGAGATATTAGGAACTGAAAGGGTTTTCCTCATGAAACCACTCATGCCTGCTTGAGAATTTGGTGTTCCTCCGTTTTGGTGCTGGAAACTTCTGTTGAGTGTTCCACGTGGTCTGTTTTTCATTTGCTCTTCTCGTAAATATACTGACTGACGCATTCGATCTAGATTTAGGATTGAGTCCACTGCTGACACAGATCGCAGATATTCCTCTGCAAGAAGAATAAATAATAATTCATTAAAATACGAATCCGGACTAAATTAAATTTTACAATTTACATGAATATCATATAATTTACCTATATATGTTTCCCCATGAGAAACTGCTAAACTTGCGAGTGATTCCCTTGTTTCAAGTTGCTCCGATGATTTGGGCAAATGGCTAACGACTTGATACGTTACACCGGTCCTTTTCTTTGAGCGTTCTTGCTCCAAGTCGTCGGGTTTTCTAATGGTAAACCTCGCTCTTAGGCGCTCAGTCAATGAGGACCTTTTTAAATTGTGTTAAATGTTGTTTAAAAAATTAAGTTTTAATATGAGATGTCATGTGATCGTAACAATACTTTAAAAAATGAAATGCCCACCTATTTTTTCTGACAATAAGGCACACCCTTTTCCTTAAAACAACTTCCATTTGCACTGGATGAGACAGTCGAAGAGCAACTCGTAAAATAACATAAATAACTTCTCCAGGTGGGGTAGGTTTGTTCAATTGTGGACAGTCATGGACCGAGCTGTCCCAAGAGACCAACGCCCAACTTTCTGTAGTCATGCGTTGGTCGCTCCAAGCTGAGTAAAAGTCTCCATATGACTTTCTGATCATAGGGAGAGCTACAAATTGTGAATCGTGCTCTTTTGGAAGCAACGAATTGAGACCTGCTGTGCTTCCTGTAACTAACGGTGGGCTGTGAGGACTTGACTCTGCTGATAAAATATCCTCTGGGAAAACCAAATTTCATCAATGTAAACTTAATAAAAAAGTTAGTAAGCCTAGCACATTTATAGGTAGACTTTAGGCTAGAGACTTACCTGCTATATCGAGAAAGATAATAGGCATATGCTGCTCCATTCCCATTTCTGGCTTAAAACTAGAATTTGTTGGTGCACCAGGTACACCAGAATCCGGAGTAGGAACTAAAACAGCGTTTCTTTCCTCTGTTAAAGTGAGCCATTGAGATACTAACGATTTTTCACGAATCTGCTCTTCTTCATTTTTCTCTGTTTTGTTAGCTAATTCTTGCAAGTGAGCATCTAAATATTCCCGACGTCTTTTGAGCGCTTCGCCCCACCTACAGATTTTTTAATAATATGTACACTTATATCATGCAGCAAATGATTTTTTACTCTTACAACTAACCTTTCTCTTAACAATGTAAGATCTTCCTCTTGATAGGAATCAAGTGTCCTCTGTAGAGTTGTAGATCTGGGTGTAATTCCACCAAGGGAGACTTGGTCAATTTCATCACACACAACCGGAAGTTGACCCACAGAAGCACTGGTCTCCACTGTAATCAAAATACGCCTCTGAAGTCCTTGCCGAAGCAAGTGAACACCACCCGTACCACTATGAGGAGCGACTCCAGACCCATAGTCTACCTCCACAGGTACATATTCCCCGTTTTCATTCAGTTCCTACAAACAAAACAATCTAGTTGCTGTAATCCGTTCACGTCACCCATTTCATTTCCCAAAAGAAATCGTTTACCTGAATCTCCACCCATAATTTCACCTGCGAAGTAACCTCCTTCCACCGGTCTGTCACACTATTATTATTTGTTTCTCCATTTGACTGAGTTTCTAAAGCGTTTGCAGTTGGTTGTGTTCCTCGATGACCCCATACCTCCACTGACAAGGCAGACTCGGAGCAGTAGTCAATAAATTCCTCAGAAACAGGAATAGTAAAATATCTCGTGTGATCAAATCTAACCACAGAAGTGGTGGATGATGGAGGAACCACAACAATATTATCACAGAACACGTATTGGCAAAACACGGAATGCGACGAGGAAACACCAGCTAGATGCCGTACTGTCACTTTCACTGTCACAGTTTTTGGTTCGTTGTCATGCTCATCCTCCTCGTCCTCATATTCCTCATACAAAGAATTATCCAACTTGGACGTTTGCATCCCTGCGTTTTTTGCATCCATTGTACCACTTATTTTTGCCACTTCCACATGTAACCTGCCAACAATCTCCCCCTGTTGATTGATCACTGGCACAGGATATTTCAAAGTAACATCTTCGTAGAAAAGTGCCTATAAAACAAATTTTCTTTTATATAGCAGACAGACGCATTGCGTGATAAAAAAATTGGCAGATTTTATCAAGCGTGTATACCTGTAAGAAAACGTTAGCAATCCCGAGGAGAACATGGGGTTGATCCGGTTCAAAGAAGAAAGCTGGTGGTTCATTAGAAAGCTCAGCTCGATCCGTATTTTGAGAGCAATGGTCTTCATACATCTCCCGCATATCAATCAAACGATTTTGGAGCTTATCCAAAGACCAAATCTGTGGATAGTAGCCATCACGTTCTACGCGTATTGATGGTTCCGCAACCTACAAGGCAAACATCCAAATGCTAAGTCAGCAAGACAAAGACCTCGAAGTAATATCATGAATTAGTAAATCATTATATCAATTACACACGCACACATCCCCTCCTTCCTCTCATTTTGCTGTCACTCACAATGAGTGTGATACACAATAAGGTACATTTTTTGTTTGCTAAGCTAAATCCCTAAGCTACACTTACCAAAGAGCCTTTCGGCCGATTAGGAGTTAAGTTGTTTGGTGGAATGAGCAAAGTGACTCTATATTTGACGTCAATCTTCATCGCACTCGCAATTTCATTTGCTTCCCTAACCATCTGATTCGCCTTGAGGAGAAAGTCTTTGAGAAGTTTTAGTCCCTCAGCGATTTTGTTGTTTCTGGCAGCAGCACTCTGAACACTGGTGGTTACATTTGGCTGGGTTGTTTGTGCTTGTTGGAGGTAGTTTTGTGCGTCCCATGGAAGTGCAGGTGGGAGAGGAGATGAAGGGCTGAGCACGTGCATCAAAGCGCTAAACTGTCTTTCCAATTCTTGTCTCTGTTTCTCCAGTGCAACTTGTTTATCCTGGGAAAAATAATGCAATATTAAGTAATACATATTATATCATAAGTAAAATTTCATTTTCTTTATGTACTATATATATGTAGGTGGCAAACCTTTTGATGCTTCGACTCTAACTTTGCGACAGCCTCGTGAATTGGATCACTCATAATTAATTGCTTCATCGAAAATTCCGCAGAAGCTTGCTCATAGGAAGATGCACTCTCTACTCCTCCATTGGTGGCAATGGCTGTTGTTGCTGCTGCCGATGGAGTGGTTGCTGAAGGGGAAGGGAAAATAGAGTTTTTTTTTCATGAGGCGGAAGAGCATTTCCTATAAAATTAATCATTTACACACTCCAGGACTACAACAAAAGATTGTAATCCAATAACGTCAAGCTATTACATCAACCCAGGGTGGCACGGCAAGTTCACCTTGCTGAAGAAACATCCTAGCTAGAGCGTATATATATGCATGAACCAAAGAAGGTAATAAAATATTTAATACCTTGAGGAGCGGAGGAAGGTGGATTTTTCACAGGACTATTGAGTCTAAAAAAGTGATGATTTCCCCAGAGTATGCGATCACCATGATGTAAAATTCGACGTCTTTCAATCCTCTCTCCATTCACGCATGTATGAGCTTTGGGATATGGAATTAAGTACAGAGTTTGATCAGGCTCAATAACAAGTTCACAGTGGAGCTGTTCTATTCCTAAACCCGTTAACTGGATATCGGGTAGACTGGACGCGTCCGGTCTTCCAACGACAGTTCGGTCCTCTTTCAAATAATACACAAGCAACTCGTTTAGGGCAGGGTCTGCGTTTAGATTCACCAAATAAAACCTGTCCTTCTCCACCTGGTCGAGTAATTTGATACGAAGAAAAGAACAAAACAGGGCAATTTAGAGTGCAGTTCAGGTTTCCTTCCGGATAGGGTGCATGGCATGAATAATGGAGAAACTTACGGAAATGCCTGACTGCTGTACTGAAATGCCCATCTTTTCTAATGCTGCTTGGCGCTCTACTGTAGCTTGCTCGGAACGTTGGAGCTTTTCTTCCCATGTTTCCGAAACTTGCCGCATTAGTTTTTCACTCTGAAAATTTACAATGATTGGTCTTATAAATACTTGAAGTAAAACAGAAACAAATACATACAACAACTAGCGACCATGTAGAATTGTTACCTGGTTGAGCTGCTCATTAAGAACTTTATCTGAAACGTGATGCTTTAAAAGCTCACGAAGCTGCTTTACTTCGGCTTGAAGTTCACGAATAAGTTTGGCATTTGGATCTTCGTTGACTACGGCATTATTCACAATTTTCTTAGCTCTGAAAAAAAGCACAAAGCGATCAGCAAAATGCTGGCAAACGGAAGAAATAATTTAAATAATACGTTAGAAACTTAGAATTCAAATACACGTTAGGTGTTTCCGGAGGGAGCGCGGGAAGGGTAGATGATGTATTATTTAAATTTGCAGTCTCTTCGGCAATTTTGTTAAATATGGCATCACATAATTTTGGAATAACGCCCCTGAAGAAAGGAAAAATCATAGATTAGAAACTTACTCCATTTTCTCATGCATTTCTCTAATTAACTTTTCCCACCTGTGCTCTGCAGACCCCAGCATTGTGTAACTTTTCCCACTTCCTGTCTGCCCATAAGCAAACAGGCAGGCGTTATATCCCTCAAATGCACTTGACAATAGGTCCTCTCCAAGCTTATCGAAAATTTCATCTTGACCCACTTCAATGCCAAAAACATGGTCAAAGGTGAAAGCCTTCTTGGCCGCATTACTGTTGGCAGCTACATTATTGTTGTTCGTTGATTGATGTGTTTGAGGATTAGACAAGACGATTTGATTCGTATCCGTGCTCACATTCACCACCAACGATCCATCCGGCATTATCGCCTTCTCCCGGGCATTCAACGGCCTGACACGAACCCCCACTTTGACCTTTGCTTTCCCCATCTTGTCTAAGCTACAAATTAACTTAAGCCGCAACCACTAACACGTTCCTTTTCTACCTTACAATTTTATTATTCTTCTCTGCATATTTAAATATAATTAAGTCACTAAATTAATTCTCTCGTTGTATGATTTGCAGCTAAAATTCCATGCATCTATATATTTCTCAACTATTTCGATTTATAACACAGTACGGCTATATCTACTCTGTTTCCCGTCTAAAATGGACTTTTTTATCATATATTTTTTGTTGAAAATTCAAACCTTTGAATTTTTACTTATGTACCATTTTGTTTGTATATAAAACTAAATCATATATTGCTTTTTTGCGTTCTATAAACTCTAAAAATTATTGTACATTGGCACACACGGTACAAAATAACAAGAAAATTTTGCATGCACTTTTCTCGCTAATCCGACAACAATCATGATCCCAAAAGCTGCAATTGTTACACACGTCAAAAAGTGACCACAGCTGCTATTTCATATAACATTCATCTCATCTTTCGAGTACTTCTCATATAATCTTCATCTCTGTCTACACTATCCTTTCATATTCTCGTCTATCCGTTTTAACTAGCCTGAAGCAGTCTAATTTGCATAATTTCTAGTTATACAAGATCTTGCATATCATCATGGCATGTCTTAACAATGCAATAACAACGTACACCTCTAGTCATCTAGTTTCTCACTCGTCTTCATCTGACTCATTTAATTGCATACGTTGCATCATATCGGCTTGATCAACTTTATCAATGTACCGTATTCTAAAATCGTAGATTGATTCTGGCAGGTGTGTGCATGGCAAACTCAAGCCATTAATTCAGATCATCGCCATCCATATGACGATTAGGAGATACAAAGAGTATAGTGGTGATACTTTTGTGTGTGTGACTATTGCCAAATCGTTAAAAAATTAGAAGATAATGTACATTACTGATCTGGATCAATGAACCGTGAACTGTATAAGAGCGTATTGTATTCAAGAGTAGAGATATGAGCAGACCACACAACAAAATGAGAGCTTTCTCAGGCTTGTTTACTTTTTTACTTTTAAAATGGTTACCTTTCCTGTGTAATTTTCTAAAATGATTGCTCTCTTCAACACTATATACCCAGTCAGAATGGCACGGAAAGGGGGCGGAATAATAACAATAAAAATTTGCAATTCTAAAATAAACCACTTAAACTTATCATATACAAGGTATATTCCTAATCTCTCTGGAATTCTGTACCCAACTAAAAATACAGGATGTATCCACCTTTCTTGAAAGATATTGTTTTTCCTCAGTCGGATATTGCATCGGTTTAGTTATTTAACTCATTAATTACTAACCTTTCATTTAAAAATTAGATTTTAGTACCAACGGGAACATAAGAGTGAAATTTTGTTGCAGTTAATATATATTACACTTTTAACAATATTTGGCTCAACGTCTTGAGAAAATATACATCCTTTTAATGTCTTTCTAGCTAATGACAATTCTAATTATTTGCTTGTTTTCCTGGAATGCATCAAGTTTCATTTAGCAAGCTAACAACTTTGGTAAGGCTATAGAAAGACAAAATAAACTGTCTATACGTTATAATTATTACTATTACAAATATTTATTGTGTATAATAATTCCTTCTAACAAAATGACTTTACATTTTTCGCTCTTCTGAACTTGAAAGTATATTTATTTAATGGATGCGCCCCATATATTTACCTATGTACATTCACACATTTACAAACAAATCGTAAAATTTAATTTTTATTTTATTACTTTAAACCACTCCACTTCTTCTCTCTCCCCTCATAACAATCTTCATTGGTAAGTTTAGAATTTTAGCGTTCCATGAACAAGCACACGAGAATCTTTTTTTGTCAGTGTCTATCCCGCATGGAAATGTTTGTAAAAGGATTCTCTCTCACTGAAGAATTACATGAACTTTAGTGAGGACGCAAATTATCCATAAAATCTTTCCAATGGTCGATGTAACAGTAAAAAAAGGCAACCGTATGTGATTATTAATGTGTGTATCCTCTTAGTAAAAATTTAAAACGTGTTTTCGTTGAAATGAATCACTGTATATGTTGGTCCTTTCACTCTACACTTTTTTTCACATATATGGCCAACAATATGTATACAAGTGTTTGTAAATAGCGAGCAGTAAAGCAATGTCTAATAGCACTAAAAAAAGAAAAAGTGTATTAAAAAAAGGTTCATTTTCGTGTAGACACAAAAACTTTTTTTCGATCTTCTCTTTCTCTCCTGCTCTTTTCTGCTGACAGACAAGTATGCTTATTGCTTACTTATTCTTCCATTCAGGGAAAACCACTAGTCAGCTCGGTTGTGTATACCAGACGAGACTTTTATTTTGAGAGGATGAAAACTCTCGCTGGAAAAAGGTGATCCAGCTAATATATAAATGTACGTGGGCAAAGACTTTTCCTCCAGTTTTCCAGTTTTATCCTCATATATGCATATAACCTTTTCTCGCAGTGCTTCACTTCACTCACATTACACACACATACAGATTTTCCCAAGTAGTGTGGAAAAAGGCACGGAGCGATGGGAATATATACATACATAAAAATCCATTAAAACAGAGTATGTGCATGCATACATAGGATATTGGGATTCTCATTCTGTGCAAGAGTCGACTCATGAAACAAGTTAGTCAGCACGAGTGAGCCACGGAGCCAGATAGCTCTGGCTTTTGGCTAAGGTTTAACTTCGATATTGACATGAATGTAAATGTTACAAGAGGCTTTTTTCAAATAATGCATATCCATCCCGTCTCCATTCCCTGTGTATATTTTCCAAAGTGTATAGAGAAAGAGAGTTTCATGTACCCAAACGGGATCCTTCTATTCGTTCATGTACGTTACGTGCATTTTCTAGTTTCTCATGAGAGAGTAGAGGATTGAGCAGCCAACTCTTTTTTTCTCGACTAATTCACTTCACCTCCTCTTGTGTGACTAGCCAACTTCGTCAGCCTCATACAAAAAGTAAGTCCAATGTTCTGATGATGACGATGGCTCACATTTTCTGTATCATCTCAATCCTATAAAGTGTATCTATCTTTTACGCCATGTGTGTACTAACAACATGCACATATGCTATATATGCTTTACCACCGCATACGTCGAAGACGACGACGACCGTTTGCTGTTGAGTAACCTGAAATTGTTATTGGGCACTTTTGTGTGTGTGGAGTTTTTTCTCATACGAAAAGAGTCTCTCGCACGATCTCACGAGCGACGATGCACACGGAATATTAGGGAAAAAAGTCTTTTGGACTTTGGAGACTTCTTTTTTTACCATTCCTTATTTTATGTAGATTTGCGTGGATATTGCGCTCTTGTTTTTGATATCTTATTTTTCTCATGTCAAGCCTACCCTTCCCAGTGTCTGCGTTTTCTCATGATATGAGTAGAGTTCACTTTTGTTTGAGAGTTTGCAAAAGGCGGAAGAAGGAAGGAGGGCTTTAGCCTGTTCAACCGTTTTTTTCATTTGTTCCCTATTATTTTTATCGGGTTATTTGGATTGAGCATGAAGAATATCACAGAGAGGAGTAAAATTCATATGATGTTATCTCTCTGTCTTCTTCAATATATTCGTAATATACACCTTTTCCTTTATAGCGTACAAGAGAATAAAGTAGTTTTCCCTCTTGAAATCAGATCGGATCAGGATCAGGTGGAAAGTTTGACTTGAGCATAAAACCTGAGACGGGAATGATGTACGTATATGAAAAATAACTGCACTCGAAGTGAAGTAAACCCCTTCCAGACAGTAAAACATGGTAGATCTGATGTGATGACGAAGAGACGATGATGCAAATGTAATAAAATCCTGTTTTCCTAAAAGCAAAGTAAAAGGGAATCCCAAATCAGCTTTCATCTCATCCCAGGAATACTTAGCAAACTTCGATGAACAAGTCTTGAGCTCAAGTCAAAGAGTGCAAAGCCTTTCAGTACGGAACTCTCGAACCAAAAAAAGTATAGTGGTTGTTTTGTTTTTAGCATCATTACGTCCGTAGTGGATTGAAACACATTTTGCTAAAAGAAAAGCCGTCTCTTATAGTCTCATTCTGTTCTCTCGTCTCATTGTTCCCTTCTTGGTATAGTAAGCTCTTAAGAGTAATCAATGGAAACGAGCAACTGTTTTGGCATAATAAATGCACATACTCTGTTTTTGGTTGGTTTGCCGAAAGCAACTGAGTTTGATGGTGATGGTGATGATGCATAGGATATGATCGTGTCAAGATAACGAACAGAAAACAACCATATTGTTATTAGTCATAGTCGCACTCATATTGCAATAAACTTCTTCCTATTTTTTCTTTTCTTCTTACATACACGTACATGGCTCTGGCATAGCATTAAACTAAGTGGATATTTTAAGGAATAAATGACTCCTTGCGATGGTGTATGCATGTGCATGAATATATCTTTGAAAGTTACTTTTATGAAAGGACTTTTTATAGAAGGCATATTGCATTGTCAGGGTTAAGAAGCTCATAAATTAATCATGGG
>JAHZNA010003671.1:0-19640 GCA_027743935.1 Sinodicranocentrus sp. ZH6 | reverse complement strand
GTACATTTTATATTAAATAATAATTTTTAAGTTACAAAGTCAAAGTCGAACTTCCGTCTGTACACCTAGTATCACCAACAAATCATTACATTCAACATTGTCAGTGACTAATGAAATGACATATAAGTAAACTTATAATTTTACTATATTTATACGCTACGTATTCGCCTTTTCACAAGTAATCCACCTATCCAACCTTATAAACCATTAATGTACTTACTACAATTAGCCAACTACTCAAGACAAATTTTCAAATTAGCAGCAAAATATATATTGATTACTTTTCACTTTTCTCATAGCCCCTTCATATATGATTCATAATTAATCATCTTTTCTTGAAGCATACAAATGATAAGGGGATTAAAATGAGCATAATGCTGCGGAACGCTGGACTTAAAATTAAACAATTTTTGAAAGGAGTAAAAAATTCAGGCAAATTGACAATCTACCTTGGCAGTCCTTTTCTGTCCTATTCGTCTTCATAATATCCTCTTAAAATTTTATATTTATCTGGAAGATTATGTTGATTATGTTTTTTGGATTTGTATTCAGAAAAGAACTTTCTGTATCTCAAAATCATCCATGGTATACATCGCAAATTTCCGTGATAGCGTTTCTCATTTCCGGTCTGATAATAATTGCCATGATAATACATTTCGAGGAAGACATGCAATATGCAATACTGGATGTGAATATAACCACAGGGAAATCTTCAAGATTCACATGGTATTAGTCAATCATGTAAAACAACAAAGAGCCTGAAACCTATGCATATGCATGCTCTATATACCTATTTGAAGTTTGGGTTTGAGTTTCAAGATTTCATGTGAATTTTGTAGAAAGAAGAAAGGACAAGATGATTTCTTTCAATAATAACAATTTTTGTCTGTTTGAATTCAAAGTCGAGACAAGTTAGCAATTAATTTAAAGGTTTTTAGACTTACAAGTAAAGGTCAAGGTATGCATTAAATGCACGAAATTGTCAAGGAGATCAGTGCTTTCTGATGTATTTAATGATGAGGAATCCAGTGGTAATAACCGTTTCCCAAAACGCTCAACGGTTTAATTGATATTTACAAATTCATTATTTTCTTTACCATAGCAAGTTCCCATAGTAATGTGTGCTAAAATTATTATAGTTCGTTAAAAAAATTATGCAGATTTACAATTTACATAATGTAAAAATTCTCAACCGTTAATTTTCTGGAGCCCCCCCCCAAGAAATCGTATTTTAGAGAATCCCATAGCAAATAGGCTGCCATTTCAAAACGATTGAGAATTTTTACATGATGTAAATTGTCAATCGGTATCATTTTTAGCGAACTATAAGACTATTTTATCAAAACATTCAGCAGCCATTACTATGGGAACTTGCTATATTAAAGAAAATAACGAATTTGTAAATATCAACTAAACCGTTGAGCGTTTGGAGAAACGGTTATCACCACTGGATTCTTCATCATTAAATACATAAGATCTCCTTGACAATTTCGTGTATTTAATGTATATAACTTTACTTGTTAGCACAAACATAAACAAACATGTCACATGTCGTACAAGACAAGTGTTTACAAAATTGTTAATACGATTTCAAATTAAATATTTTAACAGATTCCAATTATTTTTCCAACTTCCAATTAATTATTTCCCCGACTAATCCACCCACTTTCTCGTAAACAATTTCTCATAATCACCCTCCATTTACATTTGTCCAATCCTAATCATAAAAGACGGTTGGTTGGTTGGTATGCAATGAGTGCATTTACATACGTATGCATTTACATATGAATGCATTGACATACGAATGCATTTACATACGTGAGTTTCCATGGTACACTAATCAATTCTTTCGATCGCGCGAACCTGTTCGTTGGGAGTTGCGTCTATGTACTTTATACATACTATACTATGTGTGTGTAATGTTTTGCCTTCGGTACTATATAATGAACTACAAAGGGTTAGTGCACTCTCACCTTGCCGCTGCTACTATTCAATTTATAAGTGATAATTATGTTGGTTGATACAGTTGACATGCTTCTTGAAACTGCATTTGTTTGAATCAGCGTCATTTATGTATTTTACTAATACACGGATAACGGTATTACAGGGTTAGACTATGGATAGCAGTTGGAACTATTAATAACGGTCGGACTATAAATAACGGGTTGGACTGTGAATAATGGTTAGACTATAAATAACGGTTAGACAATGGATAACGGCTTATAGATTATCAATTTGCTTATCTATTTTACTCTACATGGTGATGGGAAGTTGGCATTTCATGACTTTAATAATTATTAATTAATGCTCTAGGGTTACGTTTACTATCTTCAGGTGTTAAGCGCGTGATTGCAACCTTATCGTTAGTTAATATTTTGTAACTGTTGATTTTCGGCATACTATCCATGTATATAAAAGGATAACATGCGTACCTATGTATGTACGATCCCGAGATGTGTAACCTAAGCGGGAATCTTTAGCATGACCTGGCCAGTACTATATGAGAGAAAGTGACAGTGATTAATATTTGCATCACAGTTCGAAGTATTTTTCCTTTTCAATGTATAAAGGAGCATTCCAAGATCGTTCCTCTCACCTAGGTGGCTCTGTTTACATGCTCAAGTGTTTCGTAGGTGCAAGAGATTCTCATGCATAATATTATTCAAGTTGTCCTTCTTGGTGGAGAGTAGGTGAGTTCAAAGCACCAAGATAATGGGTCAACAACTCCAAGGTAGTTGGTTCACAGCATTCGTGTAATTGGACCACATCACCTGGGTTGTTGGTCCAATTACAGCCCTCAGTTGGTCGGTCGGTTCTCTCATATGTTTGTGGGTTGGCTGCCGATTATTGTTAAAAGTATGTCGACTTTTGTAATTGACTGTCGGCTGTAGTTTATTGGATGTGAACAGAGCTGTTAATAATCCGGGATTAAAGTAATCCGAATCCTGGATTTGGATTACGGATTACAATCCGAATCCAGCCACTGAGCTAAAGAATTTTGTAATCCGTAATCCGTAATCCAAGACCGGAGTTTTATTATGAGTAATCCGTAATCCGTAATCCAATACCAATTTTCTTGGGATTACACAGCTTAACATTGCAAATGCGTTCACATTTCCAGATTTCATACGTAACTCCGACGCCAAATATCTATTTTTATTCTACTTGCATGTAAATTTGTCAAGAAACATGTATAACAACTCACATTTATCACCCAGTTTGCAACATTTCTTAGAAGTTTTAATCTATTGATGTCCTCAACCTTTCTTTTACAATATTATCAATCATGATTTAAATAATGAATTATTAATCAGTTTTAGTGACTGTTAACGTGATAGTTACTATGATTTTGGTGAATGCAAATAGTTATGATAGGACTTCAAAATAAATCAGTAATCCGAACAATGTAATCCCAGGATTACGTAATCCGTAATCCCAGTTAGAATTTGTGAACATTTGTAATCCGTAATCCGTAATCCAAAACCCGAGTCTCATTTTGCGTAATCCGTAATCCAATACCAATTTGTTTGGGATTACACAGCTCTGGATGTGAACTATTGATAATTCATTGTTGATTTCACATGTTCGAGTGCACCGTGCATGGAGTTGTTGACTGATTCTAAGTGCATGGGTCATGGGAATTTTAGCTGAGGGCATGAAGTGTTGTGCTGATCGTATGTATCGTATTGTCTTATTTTAAAGCAATGGTCAGACCTGTACGTTATTAATAATGATACTAACAATCCTGAATTTGACTGTCTACCATTTTTACTTGAAAACGAATATTTTAATTGACTGGAATATTGAATTGCCTGAAATATTGTAATTGACTGTCAACTATTGTTAATTGAATATAGATTTTTTGTACATTGATGCATGATGTGTTGTACTTTGTACTTAGTGTTTAGGGGCACTTAAGTGAGCTCATTTAGGGTTTTACAGAGTGTGAGGGTAGGTTTTGTTGTTAGGTTTGTGCCTATTAAAGGCTGTAAAGGATTCAGAAAATAATTTGTACTACTGACAAATGTGACATTTCCAGAAGTACTAGAGCAGCATTAGGCTGCTGGCTTCCCCTAGTATAATATAATCACATTCCATTCCTTTAATTCCAGTCGACAAATCCAATTTTCTTTTAACATCACATGTCCCGTAATTAGTTTATACCTACAACACAAACAGGATGTTATTGTCGAATTTCAATCGCCATCTTTTTGAAACTTTAGTCGACCACCAACCTTTGAAGAAAACAGCTGCAAATCAACTTCCAATCATTAGAAAGAAAGGCTCTGCAGCTCTCAGCAGTTACAATATTTCCGATATTCATTCTAGTTTCAAAATGCTCATCCTCCTGCTTCTCCTTGACGTTAGTTTTGGACACATGACACATTCATCAAGTAAAATACAAAGAAAAAGAGTTCATCTATTCGGTAGATTACCCACGCGCATACCATACCATGACATTCTTCATCCAATCCTAAATCAAAACAACGTTCAAGAGCTACCCAATCAACAATGGATAAATCTAACAAAATATTTACTCCCATTTCCACATTTCTTTGTTACCATCTGTAATCATAAAGCAGTCGACATTCTCTCTAGTGCAGGAGTACCACTAATTATTCATCAGCCACAAGTTGCTTTCGAACATCGAGGAAATAACAACCGATACACACTTTGAGCAATCGATGTCTCTCGGAATTTTTCCTTAACAGGCATTCGCTCGAAATTGAATTTCGGACTCACCATGAAAAACAAAATTTGGAATTGTGAAATCTATTTTAACCTGTTTTTACCTGTACAAGTTTTAGAATATGAAAATAAAGGCACTGAAAAATTTTATGGTGATAACAGTGATAAGAAAATCACGAGTGAATATTTGCGTCGTATAATACCTTTTGATTGGGTATATTTTTCAAAAGCGGAATATTATTTGTATTGGCGATTAAAATCATTACAAAGAGATTCCCCACTACAAATATTTATATCAGATGCAAGTACCAACTCTGACAAAAAGGTGGTCCAACGCGCCCTCCCAAAGCTTATCGATGTGTTGGAAATTTCCTTTTCGCATCCGTTCTTGATCATTTTCACCGTCAAACAATCAACTAAATCAAGACTTGATCCAGTAGAAGAAATCGGCATTGGAGTTGGTGTGGCATGGCATGTCGTCGTATAGCAGGAGAAAGTCCAAATGAAATAAAAAAGTTATATCACCCCAGTATATTATGGTCATCCTCAAGAGAAGCTATAATTTCTAAGATTTATTCCAATTTTAAAAAGGAGAAGTCCCACTGGTTTATTCAAAACTTTCACCTTCCACTGTCCAGACCAGAGACATACACATGTTGCGTATTATCTGCAAGATGAAAAAGAAATCCCAGTTCTTTTTGACTTTAAAACGAATCAAGAAATGAGTTTTACATTCACTTATCGACACAACATACTCGCTTCTCGTCATGTATTGATCCTGTCAATTTTGAAAAATTACACATTTATTCCTGTAACCTCTTTAATTCACACAGTCTTCGTCCAGCCTTATCTTGTTGATGGAAAAATGCAATTGCCACATTACAGGCCATTTCTTAAATTGCATCATTTTAATTCACCAGGCACAAGCGGGTACTCATCATCGGGAGAACCACAATTTGCAATTCCATATTCCGCCAAATCTCTTAGATTTGTCAGTTGTGGTAAACCAGAAACTGAAGATTTACCATTTGAAGAATTAGTGGCCATTTTCGATATCCCAACGTGGGTGTTGATAGTAACAGTTATTGTAACAGGAATACCTACAATAGTTTTCACAGTGCACAAGTCATCCTTTTCAGATGATAAGTATGCCAGAATGGAAAGATATTTTGCAAATAAATTCAACTGCTTTATTGCACCAATCAAGGCTCTACTGGAACAAGGAGATCCCTTCGCTTATCATCACACACAAGTTCCTTCACTACGTTGGGTTATAGGAAGTCTTCTTCTTGTCACGTTGGTGTTGAGCAATGCCTACAAAAATGAAAACGTTTATAAGGTCATCGCTCCCAGGAAAATAATTAAATACGAGAATTTGGAGCAGGTGATCAAAGGTGGATACACAATATACACATCTCTTCATGATGACTTTCCTCCTAATACAAGATACCTTACTGGTCATTTTGTATTCCAAGGAAGAAACATGTATGGGGGTGAGTTTAAAAATTGGGTAAGGTCCACACCCCACGTATACTGGATAAACGCAAAACCACTTGGGAAAAAGAGGTTTAATAAGGTTCGCTTCATTTCTGAGGTGGACTAATATAGAAGAATGATTTTCTCACAAGGGACTAAGCTGGAATTGGCTTATAATCACAGCAAGCTGGAGGATGATACAGGAGACAGGATAATCTCAGGAATGAAGAAAATTAAAAGGTTGGACAAGGCGGGTTTCTTTCACTACCAATTTAATGCTACTGTCGAAACTCTTAGTAGATGTAATCAGTCAGCTCTAATAGTTTCAGATTTGCTGGCACAAAGAGTTGAGAGATTTGTTAAAGAAAGAAACGAAAACAACGTTGTTTTCGTTGGACATGAACTAATAACAAATGGAAGCATCGGATATGAGTTTGCAGACAAATTCGCATTTCCTAGGCTGAATAAAAGATTTCAAAGTATACAATCTTCAGGAATATTCGAGTGGTGGAATAAAATTGCGAAAATGGTCACGCCCACAATTCAGTCTGGAATTGCAGAGAAGTTGAACCAGGATGGGACAAGGGCGCCATCAATGGAGGGAAATATTTTAGTCGTATTTTCTGTCCTATTGGCAGGATGGATAATTTCTTGTATGGGATTTGTATTCGAAAGTAGACGGCGAATTTGCCATTGTGGACTGAAAACCGTTGTAACAGCGTTGTTTACGATTAATAAAATATTTTGTGCATTAAAAAAATCAATTTCCCAATTGTTTGCTCAATATAGTGTTTAAATTTTAATGATACTTTAAATCTACCTATGTCAGCATTTCCCTGCATAAATAACCTCAAAAATAATTAAATGCCCCAAAGATAACTGTATGAATAGTCATTTAAAAATGTTAGCAATGAGCACAATTCAATATTACGATTGTATGTTAGTTGTCTCTGAAAAAAAAGAAGAAAACCTTCACTAGCTTAAATTAAATAAAAAATCACAATATTTTTACATCTGTGTTCCCTTTTTAGCTTTCACTAAATGCTTATCTTGTAGTCATTAATACATTTTCATTCTCAACCATGCAAACGAAAAATAACACTACTATACTACTTTAAATGACAGTTCTCTTTAATAACTATGTGGGTTATTTTAAACTAAGAAATAAGTTACGCCTATTATCTTTTTTTTCACGCAACTTTTCTGTTTTTGATTAATAGACAACTTCGAGTTTGGGGGTTATTTTGAGTTTACAAGGCAGATTTACCATTGTGTATTAAAAATTTTAACAGCCTTTTTCAGGATTGGGATAATTTACCATGGGATGAGATCTCAAAGAATAAAACTATATATTTACATTTTTCGGACTACTTTTATGGTTAGATCAAAACAGTACATTTAATTCAGTTGGGTTGCCGAGTTTGCATTTTCTATCTTTGTTTTTACACATTCATCTGTAATGAATCTACTTTATACCAGTGCTAAAATACTAATTAGAGCAGAGGTATATATTACAATAGCAAAATACTCCGTGTTGGAATCAATCTTCTCCACAAAATATGCATGTGATTGGATGAATATAGCGTGATAAATGTTGCGCATTTGTTTAATCTCCCCAGTTTTACCAATAGTCCATCCTTATAACCATTAATATAATCACCACAATTCCGAAACAACATAAGATAAATTTTCTAATTAGCAACAAAAAATGTGGATTACTTTTGACTTTTCTCAACGCCCCCTCATATTTAATCATCCTTTCTTGGAGCATACAAATGATGAGGGTGACTAAAATGAGCGTAATGCTGCGGAATGCTGGACTTATAATCAATTCAATTCCAAAAGAAATACCTGCCACTGCCAAACCCACTCCAGCGATGTAAAATACTATAACAATATTACCAGTCATTTTCGGTCTTAAAAACTCCTCTTCTCCGTTTCTAGTTTCATTAACTTCTCCAGTTTTGTTGTCATTCTGTACCATTGAATGTAACGAAGTTAGATGCAACGTTAGATGACTCCACCACTCAAATATTCCACTTTCTCTAATTGCTCTCGCCCTCCTCAACAGTCGTTCTGAAATCCATCCTGTTATTTTGACACCGATATTTTCCCGAATCAGAGTTTCTTTCCCGATAAAAACATTATGATGTCCTTGTTGCCTTAAAAGGGCAGCATGTTGATGTACATTAAGTATTGGAAGAACAGCCGCTGTCTTGTTACACCTGCTTAAAAGACCATTCACGAGAATTTCCTGCCCAAAAATTCTCGTAACCAGTTATCACTGTTTGGAAACATTTTCAAGTTTCTCTGTATCTCATAAATTAGTTTGGATATTTGTGCAGGCAACTTGGAATTAAATAAGATAAATCGTAAATTATTACTAAATATATCTCCTCCTGATCTGGATGTGGCATGTAGAAGCATATTTTGTTGCGAGTATTCACTTGATATTCTGGTAATTTCTTGAGAAAATTCAAACCCAAAGAGGAAAGGCTTTTTGCCAATTCTTATATGTGCTAGCCTCTTTTCAACATTAATATCATAAATGGAATCAGTCCTTAATCTACTAATAACTCTACCATCAAAGTCAACGATTCTCGAGAAAATATCAAAGCTCTCGTTGACAAGATGTGAGAAATATTCAAAAGGGATTGACTTTCTTGGGAGAAGTATATTGTAAAGGTTTTCATTCTTGTAGGCATTACTTAGCACAATACTGACCAAAATGTACTATCCTATAATACATCTCAAGCAAGTTTTGCTATTTTGCTCTTTAGTGAACGCATCTCCTTCTCCTTGTTCTACAAGAACTTTAAAATGGCCAAGAAGAGGTATCTTGGAAAATAATTGCAGCAGTGTCTGTCTCGAAGATAGTTTAAGGTTATCAATGTAATTGGTTTTTATGTTTTCTGAAATGGCGAGAATAATCGGTTGCAAAAATGCAAATATAATGCCACAAGCTAACCAAATAATAAATATAACCATCAAACACATTTACCAGCTCTTTAAAAGCTAATCCTTCAATTTCCGGTTTTCCGCAGCTAACAAATTTATAAGAGTGGGCTGGACTTTCAAGCAAAAAGTCATCTGGTAAGTCTTGTATGTTTCCAAAACAAATGAAATCTCTATAACAAGAGGGAAAACTCTTGGTGATTCAAAGTATTCACTAACTTTCCCATTTACACAAGTCATTTGTTTCTTTTCAAGTGGAAATGTGTAATTTCCCATGATGGTTTGAAGCACAGTTACATAACCCCTTGCGAGGAAGTCCACTCTTGATATTTTTGTATTGTTGTTTAGCTGAGCAAACTTGAAATTCTGGGATGACATAGGATTTTAGCTTGCTTAAAGAGAATCTTACTGGTTCTTTGATTATCCAGAGCATTTTTTGTTTTGTATTTTTAAAGTTTTGCAGATTGAACATAAAGTTTGAATAGGTTTTTAGGGAATCTACAAATAATCCAGATTCCACATTGATAAAATTAACACCGTAAGGACATTCGAGGCAAGCCTCCACAACGCTGATTTCTTTAATATGATGCAGTTCAAGAGGATTTCTATTTGGCGATATGGTCATGAGCAAAACCATGTGATTTTCCCTGTAAGCAATTGGAAAATAAGCATTTTCCTTGTTGGATTCAATATTCATATACCAGAATACCCTTTCCTTCCATTTTGTTTCCCTCAAATCCCAGTTGGCTTTATCCACAACGAGAATTTTCATTCGCTCACTCGAGTGAATCATTCCAGGGTAAAGATTATTCATTGAATGGCGGTCGCAAACATAACGTCGGAAGAGAGGAGGATATGCTAGTTGATTTGAGTAAGTTTGATCTTTATATTGTCCTTTATAACTTCGCAATAATGACCTTGGGGGGAATAAATCCACTTGAACTTCACAACCCCATGGTTTTATCTCTGCTGAAAACTTTTTTATGTTTAAAGTTGTACAAAGAGGGAGTTCAAATATTAGCGATTTATATAATTTGGATAATACACAATGAGCTTCTTCACTTGGCCTATTCGTCCGCTTATAAGATTGTATTAAGAGTGAGTCATCCTTTAGAATTTCTTTTGGGGCTGTTATCAAATATTCAGAGTTTGACTTGTAAAAGATATTTTGCAAATATCGCAACATAACTGGATAGTCGAGAGGAAGAAAGTCGATATTTTCGAATGTTGTGAGATGAACAAAACAGTTTTTGAAAGGAGAAAGAAATTTAGGCAAATTGACAATCTGCCTTGGCAGCCCTTCTCTGTCCTCTTCGTCTTCATAGTATTCTCTTAAAATTTGATATTTATCTGGATGATTGCTTAGATTTAGTGCTTGTCGAATAGTCACAATAGTTGGTGAAATGGTGATCGATACAGAGTCCGGATAGAATGTGGTGAATATAACTATCACAAAGAAAATTAAAGGAAGTGGGCACATTTTGAGTTCCTGTACTTATTTGGCTGCTCGACAGTTTTTTAGTTTCTACTTCGAAACATGTCAATAAGTGTTGACAAAATTAATATTCTGTAAACGACCGTCTTCTCCCTGCCTAATCTTGTGTCAGAATACATTTGGTATTTTTTTACAATATGGAATGGCCCATATACCTAGCTAGGCTGAATGTCTCCACGAAATAATTAAAATACATGAGCTGGCAATTTATTACAGGAAATCAATCCAATCTTTCAAGATAAAAAGCGATGATAAGAAAAACCATTTTGTGAGCTTACGTGGAAAAGGACGACAAGACGTATATTATGTAAGGGGCTCTCGCCATGGCCTTATTAGAAAACAAATGAGCCCCGAAAATGATTATAAATACTGACAAACAAAATTATATTAAATGATAATTACCTAAGAATGCCATATGAAGCAACCAATTTAAATAAAACCTGTTAACACAACTTTTTAAAAACATCGTGATTTTATCAAGGAAAACTATCTCATGGTGTTGTTAATGAATCAAGCTTTAATATATTATAGATTATAATTAAAATCTATAATTTCCATTTACATATCTTTGTAAATTCCTTTGTTCAATTAGTGGTATGAATGGATTTCCGTGCAGAACACGTACATGGGGTCAAATACGCTTCAAATTAAATCCTTCTTGTGCAAATTGAAACTTTTGTAGTTTGTAGGTCCCTTGAAGTAAAAACAAATAAGCTTATTTCACTCAAGTCTTACACATGTATATCCTTTGAGTCTAACCAAAAATCATACCACTCATTTGTATCCCAATTGTATTCCGAACGCATCGAATACACACCGGCCGAGCATATTTCGGTAAATACTTTTCCATTCTATGTTGCTGCTTCTCTAAATCCGAATTCCCATGTATCCACATCCGAAATTACCAGCATCCCAGCTTTACCTTGGTAAGATTGTCATCTCTCAGATCCAAAATGTCTGTTCACACCATAACTAAACGACATTTGTTTTCATCCTTGTCAATTTCAACACAACCCCTTCCACTACATATACTCTAAATATAAAGTATATCCTCCAAATAGCCAAAAAAAATGTCTACTACGTATAAAAACCCGTTCCTCTTCCACAGTAGAAACATTTTAACCTCTTCTTCGAAACGTGTCGCTCATCGTATCTCGGAAGTAGACATATCCGTGACTTTCTCTATTGATTAAATCCCCTGTTCGAAAGTACTTATCCCCTGCTGCAAAAGATATATCGATCAATCTTTTTTCCGTTGCGACTTTATCCGTAAACCCGTCAAACCTTCCAGAAGGTAATGTGTCTATAATTTTCCCATCAGCTCCAGCCTCATTCACTCTACATTTTTTCGCAAACCCTGTTTTTTCATCTGTGTATTTTTCTCCAGATTGGACGATATTGTTTGGAACAACAACAACATATTATTATCTATGTTTGTGTTTATATTTTAACCATGACACTCTATAACTGTCCATGGTTTCAATTACATATTTATCTTCATATGGAATTTTGAACTAATTAAGATTCAGCTCCTTACCAAAAATATTATGTTGGTGATTAAAAATTGTAATTATGCTAATGTAAGCTACCTTTTTTCGTGGATTTGCTTGTAAAGATGCGCGCTCTTTATAACATGGTTTTTTCGTGTGTGTCTGTCTGTCTGTGCAACCTGGCTTTAAATATCACCGTTCAACTTTTAAAATTCTATTTTCAGTAATCGATAGGGTGGATTGTGGAACTTATTTCTTTTGAGACAAATTTGTTGAACCGTTATGTTATATATATAAATGTAACAATCAACGGCTTAATTTTTTAAAGTACGACATATGCCTTGTAATGGCTTGTAATATATCATTTGAACGTTTATCATAAGTTAATTCGATTGATAAATATAAATACTTTTTAATGGACTACTATATGGTTTAAAATTAGAGTACAACATATTATACTGTGTAAAACTCCTATCAAATGTTCGTTCGATTGATGTATGAGTTTTTGTGTAGACTAATTCTAAGGCCGTAATGATGGTCAAAATGTCAAAATCTTCACTTTTCATAAACAGCCTTCTACATTTAAGTCGTATGTTTACAAATACAAAGCTACGACTACAATCTTTTCATCTAACATATTTGCCTGGCTTATTTTTAAAAGGTTTGGATTGAAAAATTCGCAAAAATCCTGTTAAAATATTTATGCTTAATACATTATTTTTCACTTTGCCATAAAGAAAACTTGAGCCACTAAATCTACAACAAATTCCAGTACTTACGCTAATTAAAAAACAACCTGACTTAGATTAATAAATAAACCCCTTTACTCAACCTTAATAAAGCAGCGATTGACAATGTTTTACTTAATAGTAAGGAAGTAATTTATTATGAGTTTTTTATATAATAAAATGTCGTCCTAAATATATTTTATTAAATTGATTCCGACTTCACAATCAGCAATGTGCTAAAGTTCATTAATTTAATATTATTTTACTTCATTAAGAGCAATTCCGAAACGGGCATGAATGTTCAATCCCCAATTTATTAAACTGGCCAGTGTCATTGTTTTACTGTCGAGGTGGACAAAAGAAGGACAGACAAACTTAACAAAATCAAATCTTTCTTGCCAAATGTTGAAGCGCACTACGAGCTCAGAGTTTCACTCCCTTTCCAACCGTTGACTAACCCAATTATCTCTCTGTATTGTATTCCACACATTTCTAAAACAATTTTACTCGAATTGTTACATCAAGATGTTTCTTTTCTTGTTGACCAGTACGATTTTTAGCACACTTGAAATACCCAAAACTGTGAAAGCACTAAACTCCCAATGGGACAATAAACTGGAGCTTAACTTGGATCTGAAGGCTTTCCAAAACTGTGCTGTGCACTTGATGTACAACGAAGTTGTTCTTATCGTAAGTTATGTTCGTATACTTTCCAAACAAAAGGGTATATTTTGATAACAATGCTTTAACCTTTATTAGAACACTACTCATCCCTCATACTCTGTAAAACCCCTTACATTCCCAGTAATCATTTCCAATCAACACTACAAGCAGAAGAATTACTTACACTTTAATTACAACCATGGACTTTTCTGCAACAAGCATCCTATGGAGCTTGCGAAATCTTCCGAATTTATTTTCCAACCGCCGCTATTCATCAAGCAAAAATGTGCCGCACTAGTGTTCATCGATCCCGCCAATTGTGCCATCAGTTTGTCAACTTCACTTGATATATGGAGATCAGGTAGTGACCGCTATTTAGAGAAATCGCTATTATTTCCGCTGCACACCGTTGTGGATTTTCCCCTCAATTTAAATATTGGTGTCGATAATTTATTTGTAATTCACGTAAACAATATCGAGGATTCCGAACACGGTCTAGATTTACTTCGCACAATTGACCTCCATTTGTCCCTACTTGCAGGTTCTTTTCTCGGGGGTTATTATACCCTTGGCAGTGTTCAAAATTTTGTTCCTACAAAAAAGATTCAAATTTTCATAAAATTTTCGAGAAAGCATGAGATGAGTGTGATACAAAAATCAAGAATCTTAGCATGCATTGATTTAAAGAAATTTGCTCATGTATCTAAATTATGTGAAGGTAAAAACTTGCATGAGATGAAACTGAGTATGCCGGATAAAAAGAAATACGTGTTTGAGTTATGCAGGCATTATATATACAAAAAAATTATTTCAAGACAAATGGTCGATATTGACATGTCTCACATAATCCACCACTCTCGAGTGACTTGTCCAAGTTCGAAAATGGTTTGGTCGGAAATTGGTACTTTAGAAGATGTAACGCTATCAAACCACCTTTACTTGAAAGGAGAGACTCCGCGCAGCATTTATTCTGTATTTTTGACAATCCTGTTTCCTAACAGTAGTAGACTAGATGGAACAATGTATTCGACAAGTGAAATGGAATACTTTTATCCTACTTTAAAACCTCAACTAACTGCAATTAACGAAGGCTATATTTTGCACAGTAGTGAGATGCATAACGTACATTTTGTGATTTGCTCGCCAATCCAAAAATCAATGTTGCTTTCACTCAAAGGCTTTGTTTCCGCTTATCAATTTGAGGTTTGGGTGGCACTTGGGGTGGTCATTTTAGTAACTGCAATAATAATGCCAGCCATTACTCAAATGGGTGATCATATTAAAAAGACAAAAGGGGTACCAAATAAGATTATCAGATTTGACATGAGTTTTGCCTATAGTATTTTATTAGCTCAAGGAACAAATCAAATGAATACTTGTCGATGGATATCCGGTGCATGGGTTTTGGCCGGTCTTATCCTGACAAATGCGTATTTAGGGGATAACATTGTGAAACTGAGTGGCAGACTGGAAAAAAGTAGATTGAAATATTTTGATGAAATAATAGATCAAAAGTTCAAAATCTATTCTCCTCCTCCCGACTATGATATGCAGTCTTCAGATCATGATAAAGAGTTCCTTAATATAATTTCTGGTTGGGACTGGGGAAAAACGATTTTTGGACAAGTCGTCCATTCAAAAAAGCTTGGCAAAGACAAAAACTTCTTAAGTCTGGAGAAGCTAATTCAAACTAATACCAATTTATCGAAAGAAAATATAGATGAAAAATTTGCAAAGGATTATTATTTTAATGAGATGAAATCCTGTGGGAAAGTAGCATACGTAAATGAGTTGCGGAAAGTGAGATGGATGGAGTTGAAGTTGAAACGGTATTTAGGGGAAAAACAAGAGCATATATCGAGAAGCATAGAATCTTATGGAAGAACTTATGACAATTGGATTTTTCAAAATTTTCCTGTCCAGCTGAACCCATTTTTGATTAAGTTACATTCTTTGATGGAGTCTGGCGTAGTGGATTTTTGGAAAGGTTGGTCACAAACTTTATCAGAATTGAATAGCACTGTACAACTTGTAGGGCAAGATTTAGATTCGATTGCGAAACCGTTAACTTTAGATGGAAATATTGTGGTTGTGTTTTATCTTGGGTTGACATTTCTCTCTTTGGTGACATTAACTTTTGCTGGGGAAATGATTGTCGGACAGTACTACAGAAAGGGATGTTGTTCTTTAAAGAAAATTGCTTGCAAGATAAATATTAATAAATTTAATTGGAAGTTGAGCATTGATAAAATTAATTGGAAGTTAAACATTAATCAAATTAATTGTAAGTTAATTTTTAATAAACTTACTAGTAATTTAAGTACTAGTAGGAGGACAAAAACCAAAGTTCAGCGTATTAAATAGTGTAGTAAAATATTTAATCACAATTTTTTCCTTTTAATATACTCAGCAATATCACAATGTATGAATGTTTTATTTGCGAATAACTCATATAAGTAAAGGAAATAAAAGCAATATTTTGCTTGCTTAAAAAATTAACACTTTTTTTATTTAAACATAATAATATCACTTTTACATATCTTAGGGAAAAATCAATAGTTTGCACAACTCATATCCATTTCTTCATAGTAAATTCAAAATCTATCAAAAAATACTATCAAAATGATAATAAGTGTCCAGGTATTTAAGTTATGTGAGTAAACTGTCGAAATAGATTCTGATTTACTAAAGTTCTCCACATCCTTAATCTGTTGAAGTTGAACAACTGGAAAAATACGTAATTGTGAGCATATGAAATAAGGAGTATAAGAATGTAAATGATCAATGAAGTATTGTTTTACTAAATTTTCTTACGCGTTGCCTTTTCAATAAATTGAAAATCAAAGTTATATCTATATTCTCGACTTGTATCCAATTTCCACCATCCTTTTGTTCTCATAAAAGGTTGATTTATATCCTTGACATGGACATCAAACGCGTCCTTCATTATCACCGTAGTATTTACCGCAACAGCCCAGTCATTCGCCTTCCTCCAGTAGTCCACCAAAGCAGAAATGTTTTTCTCGCTGTCACTACTCATATCCGGCCATTCCGTTTGGAATCCATGTGAAAATATTTTTATCAACCTTGCGAAGCTTAGTTAAACATCTTTCAAAATTTCTAAAGATCGTTGGAAACCCAAAGTCAACTGCAGCTTCTATCTGTGACGGACTTGGTGCAAGACTAAATTGAATGACGTCAACCATTGAAATGATTGGTAAAAGGAAGTCCGGCAATCTTAAAGTTGAGTGTCCACACTCACCGTGTGAGAGAAGAAGGCCAATACTATATTTAAATTTGCTTTCTCTTTTTGAAGCTTCCTTAATATTGAGCAACACAGCTTTCACGTACTCTGCAAATTCTTCCGTAAAACTGATATGTGAACAATCTAAAATAATGGTTTTCACAGTTCCCGGGTAAATAGTGTTTGCTGCGTTAGCAAAACGTCGAGCAACAGTGAAACTTTCCTGTTCAGTTGAATTACTGGTTAAATTAATTAAACAGAAAGGTACAGCTTCCATTGGTCTTTCAGATTGTTGTTGCTTGTTCCGCTGTGCGATGGTTGAGAGTACCAGAGATTCAGTTTTTCCTTAAAATAATAAGAAAAAATTGCAATAGATGAGTTCAGTAAACTTTAGCGGATTTGCATGTACATTGTTCTTGCTTACCTTCCGCATAATTTGTGACAGGTGGGTTATAACGAAAGCCGACTTTACTAAACCGAGAAGATATTTTGTTAACCATATTTATTAAGCCTTGTTGACCGTAGGTATTTCTAATGTGAAAGTCATATGGGGCAACCCAGGGTTCAAACATAACCATGAAGTTTTCTCTGTTGAAGCCCAATTGTGATGTAGTTGCATCCTTTTTTACAGCTGAAAATACAAAATAGGGACATATTGAGAAATCATTATGTAATTTCGTTAATAAAATTATAATCTTCATTCCATTCCCACCTGGTGTAGCTTTCTCTTCAAGAACGAAATCCAGCAAAGATCCACTTTCTCCTCCTTTAGCTCTCCACCATCCGCAAAATGCGCACTTTTCCCTTTCCCTAAAATTGTCAAATGCTTCGAATAACACAACACTTGTGTTTAGTCTTTCAACCCATTGATTTATTTCCCTCCAAAATTGCACTAATTCCGACACACTTTCATTGCCTCCTGGGGAGGTAGCAGGATGCTGGAGGACAAACCCTATTTCAGTCTTGTTTCTGTTTTTCAAGAAATTCTCACTACATGCCTCCAACTCCTCTGCGATCTTCATGTTAGAGGACTCAAGAAAATGTTTACTATCTTCCTTGCGAAACATGAGGACATCCGTGTAATTTAAAATATGGTCAAGTTTATCACTTTCACCGCAGTCAGATAAGGAGACAGTGATACCAAGTTTATATTTATGAAATTTCTCTCTCACTATTTCTTTCTTAGCTTGACTCAATGAATCCATTACAATTTGTAAGTTTTCTCCTGTCAGTTTGTCCACATGTGAAAGCATCAAAGTGGTCACAGTCCCGGGATGAATGTAATTTGCATTGTCAGCGAGCTTCTTCATAAGATTAAAATTCGTATGAATATTTCCACCTTGAGCTTTGTACGTCATCACAACCTCAATTAACCCATGTTTAGTGGTTATCCGTCCTCTATTAAATTTTGCTACTACTGACGCTGCCAACGACCTGCTGTGGTCTGTAAAATTAATAACATTTTACTCCAAATCTATACATATTGATATTGTTAAAAATGTGTATTGCATACCAGATGGGAATACATCTGCTTGAATGTCTTCCAAAACTACTTTGTCAAATTTGTATGAAATCGTCTTGATCATTTTTGTCAGCTCCTTTTCTCCATACGCATCGGGGACTTCAGCATCTCCAGGAAAAATGAATGTGTTCCACCACACTGAAACTAAATCCCTGTTGAAGTCGACGCTCTAAAGGTTAAATTACATTAAATTCTAATATAGTAACCTTCACCTTAGTTTATGGTAAATGTGTTCAAAAGTACTTACATGGCATGAGATAATACTGCTTTTTAAGCACAAAACTAAAAGGATCAGGGCTTTCATGCTTATGTTGTTTTGGATTTGACTATACTCTCAAAACTGCCAAATGTTAATGAGCTCCTATGATAAACTATTTTGGATTTATTGTGAATAAAATAAGTTAATTTATTGCATCATATTGTAATTCAAGTTTTTCCATGGTTTACATTGACGCATAGTATAAAAAAACCCATCGATGATGTAAATCAATGAAAAGCAAAGGAAGCTGAGTTTGTTACATAAATCAAGGTTAGGGGAGATTGTTATCGTCATACCGCTTTATATAAACACTAACAAAATTGTGGTAACAAACTTCCCCTACTCATCCTTGGAATTTCCGTTTTTATTGAGCTTCAACTAAATTTGATTTTGCATGATCATTGTAGCTAACTGGTGATCATGAGTTTTGTTTAAATGTTGGGGAATTCAAGTAACGTACGTACGTTGAAAGTCGCAGGTCGCAGTTATTGTAAAACTATGGGAGCTTGTATATCACCTTAAGTACCATACCCATACCTTTATCATTTTCATGTCCTTAAAGTAATGTAATGACTACACATGCTCATAAAATACAAAATAAACAAGTAATGAAATAACTACTGTGTAGAGGACAATTTGCGTCTCCTTTCGACAGTATGTGATTCACAAAAGTTGGAAAATATTTTTATGCGCTTTTCCTTTCCAGCTTTATAGCACTCAATCCTCAATCGGCATGCTTGATGAGGTTTGTTTCCACCTTTTTACTCTTTTGCAAAATATTACGTCAAACAAATCCAGTCAATAAGAAAAGGTTTTGATTGTGTAGCGTAGCCAAGTCAGGAGAAATGAATTCATTTTTAACGAACTCGTAATAAGAGCTAGGATTTTCCCGCGTCTGGTTCACCCATGTGGATCCTCGATATATTTGACATATCTTACATTAGTAAGCGGCATGTGTCAGATGAAGATCCACTTTAAAATAGCCGTGCTCACTTTTACATGAGAATCTCTGTTACGCCAAAAGGCGCTTAAAAAATTATTCAGTTTTTGACAAAATACAATCGACACTTTACAACTAATATGCATCCATTACCTCAACGAAATTTAAAGCTTAAAAAA
>JAHZNA010003670.1:0-35150 GCA_027743935.1 Sinodicranocentrus sp. ZH6 | reverse complement strand
CACGTAAATCAATTGGAACTCATATCTCACGGGGGCTATGTACAAAATCTTAGAAAAATTGTACAATATTTGTAAAATACCAAATCAACCAATATATTCACAGGCTTTGAAATGGATAAATTAAAATTGTTTATTATGAGAAAATTGGAGAGGAAACATTTATTTATTGCATGAGACTGTGTGTGAGATCACATTTGGTTGAGCATATAATGAAAGAAGGCGAGAGAACGTGTCGTATGTCCAGCTAACAATCTATTTTTATGCAGGCAAAGTGTAGATAAGAAGGCATGTGTGTTACTAAAGGTAATAACCTAATCAATACTGTGTGTATAACTGATGGTTTAATTCATGCATTTTTTTTCAATACTCACGCTCACTGTTTCTGAGAATGGGAATATTTCGAGAAGGAATTATTACTAGGGAGGGCACTCTTGAATCTATAACAAATTTAGATTTAAAGTTCGGAAATAGTAATTTTATCGGCGTTGATTCTTGTCAATTTGGTCTCTCGTAGGAAATGTATTTTTTCTTTCGTTTCCGCAAATGAACAGAGTTTTTAAACAAAATATAGAAACTCGTGGATTTTAGAGTAACACCCAATCCGCAAATTAACATAGATAGCTTGTTGGGCTTGAATAAAAGATCTTCTGATTGAAATTGATCAATTCCGTTTTCCAAATTCTTCTCATCGCTCCAGAAAACTAAAATGGACAATAATGCGTCAAAACAAATTTTGTAATAAAAAATCTTATATGATGGATCACACTGTCAATAATCATAATCGACAAAGGCACCAAATGACATTCGCGATTGAAACTCGAATGTTCTTATTTGCATGTTATTATGGGATTGCGATAACAGTAAATTCTATCCGGCGTGCTTTCCAAATACATGATAAAAAAGGTGAGTGTACTTATCATTGATAACTTGCCATCTAATGTAAAATAACAAGCAAGTGAATAATATGATTTGATGTGAAAATGACTTAAAATCGGATTATTCGAGAAATCACAATTTCTAGTAGGACATGATTTCGGTATCATTGATAAATGGGATTTAAGGTTTATTGGCTACTGTTGAAATTTCAAGAAGGAAATGGTCAATCCATACTGCCAGTGACAACGGATGAATCGGCTGGCCTATGATTATTTCTCAATATGGTACATACGTATATTCTTACAATTAGATACTTTGCAAATATTTTGATTTGCATGATATCCTGAAAATGATTGGTCAGTGATCGGTCAAGTAGTTTTATATTAAGTAGTGACTATAAAAAATGCAACGCAGACTTTGGGCATATTTGAACAAAGTGGTAAATATAAATATGCAGGAGTTGCGTAGTTTGTTATTATTATTCTATTTGCATTATCTTAAAACATGATTAAAAAACGGATATATAAGCTAGCTGCAGGCTGCAGAGAACTTATAACAGTTTCACTTATTGTAAGACTAACTAAACTTCACCATCTTTCTAAAGAACTAAATCACATCATTCTGTCTCATTTTCCCATTTACAACAACATGCCTGTAATTCCTTTTGTAGCAATTGGGGTGTTGGCACTGATTTTTGTCAATTTAGCCCATGGTATAGAAACACACAAGAATTCTCAATGTGAATTTAAATATCAACGCAATTGACATTTTTTTAAAATAACCGATGTTTTTGTTTTAGCATCTCCTTCAAAGGACATCACTTTAATTGTCGGAGGAGAAAACGCAACGAAAGGGGAGTTTCCTTGGATGATAGATATCCGTAGAGGCTCATCTCATACCTGTGGAGCTTCCATTGTCAATGCAGAATGGGTCGCTACTTCTGCTCGTTGCGTTCAAGGGGCAGTTACAGATTACATATTAGTTGCAGGAGATCATGATAATCTAGTAGAAGAGGGAACCGAGCAGAGGAGATCTGTTGATAGGATTGTAAATCATCCCCAGTATGCCTTTGGAGGTTATACTAACGACATTGCGTTGATGAAAGTATCCGAACCGTTTGTCTTCAATTCTTGGGTTGGACCTGTTCCACTTGCAGCTTCCGGATTTGCGCCTACACCACGCGTTGTTGTTGCTGGATGGGGTCGCACAAGTGAAACGGGGGCAGCCAGTAGAACTCTACTTAAAGTTGACATTCCATCCATTACAGATGAAGTATGTAGAGTTGCCTATGGTCAAAGTGCAATTGAAGATTCTATGATTTGTGCTGGACAAGAGGGTAAAGATAATTGTCAAGGTAGGAATTTCAGAAATTCTAGATAACAATAAGTATTATGCCTGTTATGAAGTCTGTTTGGTGATGATAACATTCTTTCTCAGGTGATAGCGGTGGTCCACTCATGTGCAACACTGGAACTAGTAATTTTCTCTGTGGAATTGTGTCCTGGGGTACAGGCTGTGCTAGACCAGCTTATCCAGGTAAGTTTTTATTCCCTTTATGTTCTGATATTTGTATGTAAATAAGTAAGTGATTTTATTAATATGTTTATGCTTAACATTTTAGGCGTTTATACGGAAATGTCTTATTTCACCACCTGGGTCAACTCCATTGTGAGCACGTAAAGGAATATGAACTTTGCAGATTTTCTTGATGTGGAAAATCATATCTTAGTCGAGCTTTGTAAAAAATCTTATGTAATTTGTACAATACTTGTAAAAAGACCAAATCATTAAATATATTCATAGCCTTTGAAATGGACAAGTAAAAATTGTTTTACTATGAGAAAATCCGTGAGGAAACATTTGTTTATTGCATGAGTGAGACTGTGCGTGTGATCATATTTGATTGATCAGATAATAAAATAAGGAGAGCTTACCTGTCGTATGTCCAGCTTCTAATTTTTACTAAGCAAATGCGTAGATAAGAACGCGACTGAAGGTCATAAACCTAATCAATATCTGAGTTTGCATTGTATAACTGATGGTTTAATTCCTTCATTTATGTTTTTAATAAATGCTCACTGCTTTCGAGTACGGGATCAAATCAAGTTAGTATTACGTGATACGTCGACCAAATTTTCATATTATCTGATAAAACTAAAACCTCAAATTTCAGAAATAGTAAGTTTATTGGCGTTTATCTCTTCAATTTCGTCTCTGATGGGTCATGCATTTTTTTGGTTTCCTCCAGTCTGTCAGTAAGTAATTAAGTAAAACATATAAAGAATGAAAAAATCTGTTTTAGCATTCCCTAAATATCACAGGACTCTTAATTGTCAGGGGGGGAGTAGAAATGGGTAGTCTCATAGATGGTGAATTTCTGGCTAACACCTGAATCTTATTCTTGCTGAGGTTTCAAAGTCAATATAAAATGAATCTTTACTGCTGCTAATTGTACTATCATTGACGATATGTCAGACTACATGGTGGTTGCTGTAGAGCATGACAATTTCGCGGAAGACGGAACGGAACAGAAAATGTGAGGATTGAGTATGATAGTGAATCATTCCTTAGTGAAGGTTGACAAACAGTTTTTCTTCAATTCTCTTGTACAACCTGTGCCCCTTACTGCAAAAGGATTATAACCCTCAAATAAATCACTATTTTGCAAATTAATACTTGGATAAACTCCGTTGTAAACTCTTGAATAGTTAAAAGCCCGCAGATATCTCTTGTAGCATCATAGTGTCTACATTCTATGCTAATAAATAAAGTCTCATTATTTATTAACACTTTTATTCCACTTGCCATTGGAGGATTGATTAATCTGAGGACATATTAGTTCACATTAGACCAAACTTTTATTTTATTGGTATTTTAGTTACACACAATCAACAAATCAACATCGATAGCTAGGTCTTAAATAAAAAATCTTCTCAATATGATTTCCATGTCCCCTGATAAATCTCAAAATACATCACCTTCATCTTCTATCCTATTACATTACAAGCTTCTCACTAACTTCACACCACACAACTAAAATAAACATTTTTTAAAAACCGACAATCATTATCAACTATCCCTCTCAAATTAGCATTCTCCTCCTAAAACATTATTTAATATGCGACATCACCACCGGCAATAATTTCTCTCAATACATACAAAAATAATATATCACTCTCATCTTCCTCATCTCTCACTTTCTCATCTCTCACTTTCTCATCGTTAACCCCATACCGAAATCTTCCATCAGAGGAGGATTTTATCATGATCACAATTTCCATCATGAAATTCAGCACCGCACACAGCCACCACGTCTTCTCCTCATCACCATACAATGCAAAGCTATCAATAAATTTTCCACTTTTTGATCAAGATTAATGACATGCATTGAGGATGACGAAGAGTAAAACTCTGACAATAAACAATACCTATAATATTATACATTGGTTACATCACATCAACGTGGATATGTTTTTCCCGTCCTCATCTCACGCAACATCACCATCTCTTCACAACAATAACAATACACCGTAGTCCGTCGACATGAGATCACCACACCACCACCAGAAATAAAATACTCAAGTCATCCACAACTCGTTCGTTACGCATCCATCTGCCATAATCTTGCTCAATATACCGTGATGGGATGATGATTTGTTGTTTTTTCCAGAGACCTTATGTCAAGGGGCGGTTTTTGAAAGAAAGAAAAAAACCTTCATTTCATCCACGATTTTTTCTTCTTAGCGGCTTTTTCAAAATTTGATACGGATCCCTCATAAATAACAACAGTCCCTAGGAAGCCGATGACTTTCCCATTAAAGATGTCAAAATGTGTTTTTGAAAAAAAATAATGTATTTTATGCTTGAGAGATATTAGGATATGTTGATGTTGATGTTTGTGGTGTCACGTTGAGGATGATGAAGCAAGAAAAGGAGACAAGCCGACAGACAAATAATAAATTTCTGGGTAGCTTTTTTGCTTTCCAGCTGAAAAACACATTGTCTGGATAATGATGGTGATGATCGTTATTCCAGAACTGTGGTGAAGTCAAACCTATAGTGGAACATATTGGATTGTGAAATGAGCCGTGTCCGGAACCAAAGAGGATGAGATCAACAGGGAAACTTGGATAACCCTTTCTTTTAAAAGGATGTTCAATATGGGTAATGTAATTTGTAAATTTTTTAATGTATTCTTGTGATTTATGAGATTTTGTAAAGAATTTCTTTGTCACACATGACCAAAGAGAGAGAGAGAGAGAGAGAGAGAGATGGATGACAGTTATAAATAATTTAGGAGGAGAATGCACAAGCACATCCGAAACAAAATATTAAATTTTTCATGAGTCATGAGCATGTTGGCAGTAAATCCTGTATTTTCTACGGTCCACACTTTGCATCTAATTAGGACATTTGCAGCTTTTAAAAAAATCAAAGGATATAAAAATGAGAAAAATGCAAAGAAAAAAGTAGCTCGTAAGTTCCTCCACAGAGGTCGTTCACAACTCTGTTGAGAAAGGAAGGGAGATTTTTGTACAGAAAAATATTAGAGCTCTTTGAAGCTTTGAGAGAGAAAAGGTGAGACATGAAAAAGTACATGGATTCCTCTTCAGTGTTAAATCAATCCAGGCAAGTTTCCTTTCAACGAGGAATGTAATATTCAGATGAACATGACAGGGAAGGACTATGCAATGCGTTGTCGTATCTCTCTCGGACTTTTTACAACGGAACTGTGTTGATGTCTGATTCTCCACGTATTTTCCAAGCTACTTTTTTGGACAGTGGAAAAAAAACGCAAGAGTTCACACACACACAGACAAAGAGCATTACAGACGGGGAAAAGTTGAAAGCTGGGAAAAAATCGTGTAAGAGTGACAGTGTGCACTGCATTGAGAATATGTGAAGCACTTACTCTTTCCCGTGTGCACTTTGTGTCTACATGTGAGTAAGTGCGGCTTGAGCTGCGTGATATGAAGAGAGTGAAGTTGGGGAGAAAAAGCCTTCAACAAGCTCTAGGATCTTTTATCCTGTTATCCTTCTCTTTCTGGGAAGCAGAGGTAGAGTCAGAGAGTGAGCGAGGAGCAGTCAGTCTTGTGTTGTCGTTCTGAGAGGAAACTACGTTGAAATTTTTTTCTCTTGTGATTTCAATTTGGACGTCAGGTTGATAGGAAGTTGAGAACTTGAGGGTTAGAAATGAGCAAATATAAGTTTGAAAAGTGAATATTTCCACTTGTGTGACTTGTGAGTTTCCTTTTGATAGCGGAGATTGGACTAAAATATTGGATAAAGTGTTCTCTTGTGAGAGTTGAGAGGAGAACTTTGTGTGGAAAGAGTTGTGAAAGAAGATGAAATTGTGAAGCTTTTGAAAATTGGATAAAAAAGTCAGAGTTTTTCTCGTACAAATGGTTGTTTTGGAGCTGGAAGGCCATAACATGTTGGGATCCGGCCCAAACCAGTACCTTCAGCCGGATTACTTATCACCACTTTCGTCGCCGGTTAGTAAAAGTTGTTAAATATTCGAATTTGTATTCAGCTGTAGATATTCCCCCATTCGTTGGAAAGTCATAATATATTACTGAATTCGGCAAGGAACATGAATTTTGATACTAATTGTTTCCAGCTGGATTCCAAAGCTTCCCCGCTGGCCTTGCTGGCTCAAACTTGTAGCCAAATTGGGTCAGACGGACACACTAGCAAGTCCCTTTTTGACACTTCCAAAAGGAAGTTGTCCACTTGCAGCGAGTCCAGCTTGAAGTCTGAGTCTTCCGACTCGAACAAGGATAGTATGAACAACAACAAAGAATCTATGAGTGTCAGTTCTCAGAATATTAATGTCACTGGAGGTGGTGGTGGGGGCAGTAGCCGACCAAAAAGTGGCTCGTCGAATTCTCCAATATCTGTAAATTACCATAATTCCCCGTCTACAAAATTAAGTGCAAATATTAACGTCGGCGGAGGAAAGAATAGTCCAGTGTTGAGTCCAACTGGCTCTATATCTCCAGCATTTAAACCGTACGATATTCCTTCAAAGTCATCCAAGTCGGATAAGCATGGGGATAAGCGTGGAGATAAGCATGGGGACAAGCACGAAGCAAAGTTAAAGCATGGTTCGTCCTCATCTGTGTCACGAAATAGTGCAAGTTGTTCTCCCAAAGTGAAAACTCCAAATCCTCGCTCATCCCCTGAAAATATTACGAAAGAGCATTCTGAAAAGAAATCTTCGAGTGCAAGTGCATCAACGGATCAAGTAAAGTCTTCAGCTTCTCCGGATCATGGGGCATCTCCAATAATCCGATCTGGATTGGAAGTTCTCCAGCAAGGGCAATTCGGGAGTACTTCTGCAGCAGCAGAATATAACAGAAAGTTATCTGCACTACAAAGCCTTTCCGCTTTGGGGGGTTATCCACCTGGCTTTGATCCTTTAAATCCTGCATTTCGTGCTCCATTTTTGAGTCCTCCTCATCCCCACGCTGCTGCTCATCACGCAATGAGCTACCAGCTCCAGGGTGGGTCTCCTTATGTGAGTTACAGTCGAGTGAAAACAGCCTCAGGAGCGGAAACAATAGTGCCAGTGTGTAAAGATCCGTATTGTACAGGTTGTCAATATGGAGGTGGTGGGGCTCATGGAGCTGGAGCTTCAGCTTCTAGTATGAATGGACTAATGGCTGCAGCCGCAGCAGCAGGATTTCTTCCAAGTCTCGCTGGAATTCCAGGGCTGTCTCCTTCAGCGGCTGCGTCCTCAGCAGGAATTTGTCCAGCAGGTTGTGTTCAATGTGATCATCCAAAGTTCCCCTTGTCCAGCTTTCCCCACTTGTTTGGTCTTGGTGGGGGTAGTGCTCCACCTACAAGTCTTGCCTCTCTTGGAGGCTACCCGTCTTCCCTTCTAAGTCAACACCAACAAGCTGCCGCGGTAGCGGCTGCAGCTCAACAACAACAAAACGCTCAACGGCCCTACGTCTGCAATTGGATTGTTGGTGATAACTATTGTGGTAAACGATACCCTTCTTCAGAAGAACTCCTCCAGCATTTAAGGACTCACACGAATTCCAGTGGAAATGGAGGTAGTTCCCAGTCCTCTGCTGACTCTGCTGCTTTAGCTGCCATGGTTCAGCAACAACAACATCAACTTGCCATGTCCTCAGCTCAGCATGCAGCTAATCAGTCTAGTTCCATTTATTCCAATGCACTTCTCAATCCCTCCGCGATGGCGGCTGCAGCCGCAGCTATGCATCGCACCTACCCAACACCTCCATTGAGCCCTCTGTCCGCTGCAAGATATCACCCTTACGCTGTCGCTGCGGCATCCGCTGGAAAAGCGAATAGTCTTACAGGTCTCGTTCATCAACAGCCTCCTCACATCCCAACTTCATCAGCGTCCGCGGCCGCTGCAGCTTTAAGCTACTACCCCTACTCCGCCGCTGCCGCGGCAGCCCTTTACGGACAACGATTAGGGCCTTCAGTTCATCAGTAAAAAGTCAGACATTTTAACAGCCCACGTTTCGTGTATAAAAATAGCAAAAACTCACAACTCCTTCAAGTGTAAAACATGTTAAAAAGTGCGCCTTTTTTAAAAAAAAATCTCGCCCTGCTCCACTTTAACTTCTCAAGTGACTCGTTCGTGTAACTTCATTTTTTAATCATAACCAACAAAGACACCAATTAAATATCCATTATTCACACCATTCTACTCACCGAGCACCTGCCAACCTTGTCTTGCAGAACGGATTAGGCTGATTATCATTTATTTTTTCTTCACACAAATCACATAAAACAACAATGGAAACTCAGCTTATTATTATCATCATCATTACCATTGTCTGGGAACTAATGCCTTTAGCAAATTAGCAAGAATATAACAGCAACTTCTTTTTTACTAAAAAAAAGATATATATCCCATTATTTTACAGCAATATAAAATCCCATACAAAGTGCTATAGTGCTTGTACATTTGTCAGCAGAACGTGTAATTGTAGCCTGATGATTGATACGTAACGGATATTATATTCTTGAGGAATACTGATGCGATGTAACGTGACTTGCGTGAATATCTATATAATTTTATATATTCGTTGCAAACAACATCAGCGAAAAAAAACACTTGTTATGTTGATTTAACACTTAACCCCAGCCATAAAAATAGGCATTTTTCTACTCACTCGTATGTTCCAATCTGAAAATAGCCTTTTACATTAATTCCACTTTTTTCGACAGTTTACAAGCCTCATACATACGATTAAAATCTTCCTTTGTTGCAACTACAAGTTGAGAAATAGTGGTAAACGTTGTTTTACGAGTGAATTGTGAAAAAAAATGTTTTTCTCGCTAATTACATAGCGGTGGAGTTGATGCCCATTTTATCCAAACATTTCCTCGATTTGATGAAGGAAAGAGAAAAAAATTGAAATGTAGTAATAAAATTGTGTTGTTGGCTTTGTACGATGAAAAAAAGGAGATTGATTTATGACTGGGATACGTGCATAATAATCTTGTATGATTTAATGTATTCCTCTATTTTTATTATTATTGCTATCTTATCATCCTAGTGAATCAGGATAATTGGCTATTTTATGTAAAGAGAGAAGTATATTTCGCTTGATAAGGGATTTTATTCGTGTTATTATTACATTTCACCCTTATCACACCTCACCTCCCGGTTGTCAAAAGTCTTGACAAGTTTTCCTCCCGTAATTGTACACTACTATTTTACAACTGATAATTAATTGTCCACCTGGTCACAATTTCCGTCGCTCTTAATTGCTAATTGATCTCTGGTAATTACCCTTGTCAATCTTTTTATACCTCCGGTTGGAAGTTTAGTTGCTTGAAGGAGCTGAAAAAACGAGTCTGTTTACTTGGAAAATGTTTAACGGATGTGAGATTTTTTTTGTGTGTAAAAAATTAATAAAAAACATTGCAATTTTTTTGAAAATCACAAGATTTATTTATCTTTTGTTGCACTTGCTACAATTAACCGTTGCATTTTACAGTAAAGGTTAAGCCTGAGGCGGAATCTTGCTAGAGGGGATGACGTGATGTAGGAAATTTTGTTTGTCTTGAAGACTGTAAAAATGTGTGTATTTGAAATGGGTGGAAATTATTAGCAAAATTGTTCATTTTCAAGACAAGGTTTGTCACGCTCTTCAACATGTCATGTTCTGCCAATCAAAAAGATGTATACATCCACGCTATGGCTTTGTTTCAGCCACAATCTCACCTTTTATCATTGTGGTAGGTTGGTAATCAATACCCCATTACACAAGGGATATTGCAGAAAATATCTTTCAAAAGCTTTTTATAGAGATGAGAGAGAAAAAATAATGGATTTTCTTACTTGGTTCGTACAACATATTTGTGTGGATGTGAACACGGATAAGAAATGTGTCATGTCAGTAATACAAGGCATGTTAGTGATTTGTATTTTCCTTTTGATAATTTATTATCCTTTTTTTTACTCTCGAGCCTGTTGGTGGTTTTCTGTTGTGAAAAGGAGAGAAAAAAAGGGACAGAATGGAAATATTGTTTTGCGCTAATTATAATGGAATGAGACAGGTGAGATGTCCTCTTTTTAATTGTCTTAGCTGTCAGTGTTGATCATGATGAATGATGAAAAATGACAGGTCACCTGGGCTTTTTTCTTTAAGCTTTAAGAAAAATTTATTGTTATCGCTTTCGCTCCATTGGTGAGTTGTCTGCGTGCAGTTATTTTTTTGATGATGATGATGATGGGTTGATATAAAAAATGGTGTTTTTTACACTTTATTTTTGTCTCAAAGAATAATTATTTATAAGATAAAGAGCGGAATGAGAGGTAATTAATTAGCTAATTATGAAGATGAGGGCTGTGAGGACGCAATAAGATTAAAGAGTTATCATCGAGATTTTTACTATTGTTACATTTGGTAATTGCTTGCAAAGCTTGAGTTTTTATGATAAGATGAGGTGAGCAGGTGAAGTTTGTGTAAAAAAATAGGGAAATCTTGTCATCATTGTATCGGAATTACATTGTGTGTATCTTATATACCTTCTAATTATCATAATCACAAGTACCACCTTACTCAAAAAATAAATATAAATGTGTAACCTTTGTAGACTGCTGATTAATCTTGTGCTTAAGTGAATTGTAAAGATTTTCTAAATCCATAAATTATTTGAGATAAGAGAGGAGAGGATAAAAAGGTTGCAGAGAAAAAGGGCATGTCCTTATCGGCTGATTAATGTTTACTCAAAGTGGAGAAATATTACAAGGAGAACTGATACAAGTAATATATAGTGAAACTTTGCTAGCTGTCAAAATAATATAGTTTTAATGGTAATTATATTGGTGTAATTAAGACTTAAATAGAGAGATTATACTCTGAGACCATTTATTTTAATGGGAGATATACAACATATGATTAAAAAAATAAAGTATGTATTAATCGTCAATTTTCCTGACATTTCTTGTGTATTTATTTTTCTTCAATTCTAACAAGCCACCTACATCTACACTTAGATTTTCACACATGCGCCAATATTTTAAGAGCGTTGAAATTCCCGATAGTTCAAAAGGATTAAATTGTGCTTTCTTGGTCGGTGGCACTTTTACTGATTTTTTTATTAAGAATTTTCCCCTCGGTATAAACAAGAATGTAAAAAGCTAAGGATTTTTGGTACATGACAACATCACTCATATTGCTGGATTGTCCATATTTCGTTGACTGGGATGAGTGTCATCTGTCCGATTGAAATTCATATCACATCCATTTAAAATGACAATATGTCAGTTGAATAGTTGCAGAATAGGGATGGCCTTCAAGTTGTCTGTCGCATTTGGTGCACATGTCTTTTTCATGGGAGCAGCAAAAACGTCGGGAAAAACTGACGAGAAAGAGAGAGACAGCGTATTGCAGTGTGCTGCTAGCATTTGCCTGTTTATTGGGGTTGACAAGTTGGAAGAAAAGTAATTGGCATGCGTTCTGTTATGTCCGTGGACAAGTGACAGTTTGGCTTATATAGCGTGCGGCTACATTTTGTTTAGGGACGTGTGCACATTCGTCTTTTTATTGTTAAGCTATATTAGCTAGAAAACGCGGACTTGATCAATCTTCGAATAACGTGATCGATGATAAAATTTAAGTAAAACTATTTGGCGCTGAAGTTGTCCATAATTTGATAAGTTTAGAAATGAATATTTTTTCAGAATCCAAAGATGTAGCATAAAACCATTTTAAAAACATTGGATGACTCATTTTAAGAGAATTGTCAATCTCCCTTAAAAACCAATACGCTATAAAATGAAAATCATATTCTTCATCAAATAATAACTCTCCAACTTCCCTTTTGTAGAGAGCAACCGAAACATTACTCTTTCAAACATTACAATCAACTGGTCAAAGCTATGATTTCCCGATGGAACACTTTTAAAAGAATGAAAACCATGAAAATTTAAAACTCAATAGATCGATTTTCATCCCTCCTTTCACTACAAGCTTCACAGTTAATTCAACCCTGTCATAAAATTTTAACTTTACAAGTAAACCTTTCCTGTCGTGGAAGCCTTTACGGTAGTAAATATTTTTTTAAATTTAAAAAAAGCCTTCTAAAAAACAACTCATAATTCTCAATTACATTTCATTGTCATTTTCACAGCGTCACAAATCAAATTACTCAAAGTTCACCCGCCTCCCTTTTACACAAGAGAAAGTAGACTATGGTTATTGTCCTTTTCTCCTAAACCATAACCCAACCTCTAGATCATAAATTGAGTGCAAGGGTTTTCCACAAGGGAAACCCTATCCTTATGGAAAACACAAGGTTGAGCAAAAATTTATGCATTTTTATGCGAGCAATGAAATGGATCCTTTTTTCTTGCTTTTTTTACGGTGACATGAAATCTCCTAAATTTTATATTATACTATTTTTTTCCTCTCTTTTATTTTTAAGATCAGCCCAATATCTATAAAAGCTACTTGTACAACATAGCATGTGGCATCTGATCCCGTAAACACGTACAAAAGGAGAATGTGCATGAGCGACTATGAAAAGAAGAGGAATGAGCAGTTTTCTCATTACTGCCAGAAAATACGGTGAAACTTTGGAGAGCATGTTTATAGATAAGTTATGTTATGACATGAGGGTATGATACGGAGAGGAAAAGGGTCTCTTGCATATTTCCATGCTTTTCCTATGCTGAATGGCATTAACCAACAGATTTTTATGAGTCCATATATTTCTCTCTTTATTACACATGAAGCCATTCACTTGTCATAATTTCATAGCGAAAAAATCTACTGCCGAGAAGAAATAAAAATGGAAAGTGCGACGATGGCTGTACAGGAGGATGGAGTAGGGTTGTGTTGGAGAAGGAGGGAAAAAATAAAGTGTGGAAAATCGAATATCTGGGCATATATAGCTTTTCCTATATATTTTTTAGGAAAGTGTTTTCCAAGAGAGAAAAAAGAGTTGCGCAATGGATATCCTTTCGTGGGAGAAATTTGGAATAAGAACAACTTTAGTTTGGGATCTGGACTATCATTTCCACCAAGCCAACATGATTTAAGATAATTACGGCGTTTTACTTAACCATATTTAAAAGCGTAATATTATTTACCAAACTACAAAGTTATATCCATCTAACTTTGCAAAAAAACAATCATTTTTCTGAGTAGCTTCTCAAGAAACAAACAAAAATCCTTTTAATCACTCACACTCACCACTTCCTCAAAATTCTTACAAGTTTTGCCCCTGTAATCCTTCATCTTTGTAACATGATTGAAATATTTTAATTGGACTAATAAAAGAGGTCACAACCTATGTTTTTTTCTTCACATTACCACTTTATTATAAAATGCTTTACATTATATATTTTAAACATTTGTAAAAATTCCACTCGTAACAAACGCTCAAATATTTTTATATTCAATTACATACGGCCTGCGGGATGCAGTAGTTTGATTACGCTACATTACAAACATTACATATCTCCTTACAAAATTTTTCCATTTTGGACTCGTAAAAAAAGTGTGAATTGATAAATTACAAATTTTCAGCTTTTGAGCCTCTCTCCTAAAGGAAAAAATTGAGACATGTGAACATGCCTTTCGTTTTAATTTTATTACTCATTTACCATTTCAGAAGCTGGTCGAAACTACAAGTAAAGCTAACAACAATATAAAATATGACGGGAGAGAAAAACACACAAGAGAATGAAAAATAAATAAATTCTTTTTTCATTTGAGTAGCACAATTTTTTCATTTGTAATCTTGCCTCATTTAATTGTGCTGATGGTTTTCTTTACATGTTCCCACTTTACTACGATAACATTCCGTTGCGTCATCAGCATCAAAATTCTTCTCCCAAGCTAAATAAAACGTGTGGACACCGACACAGACGAGTCAATGGTTATCACAGAGAAATGCTTGTTTTCACAAAGTAGCTTTTACAAAAAAATAACGCCCCTGGTATGGAATCACACGATAAAAGGAAATAATAGCAGCAGGATACTTTTATAAACTTGTCAAATATGGTAAGAGGCAAAAGAATATAGCTTTAAAAAGAAAATTATGTGTCCTCTCCTCTCGCCTTTCAAGCTACTTCCCTTTTCAATCAAATTTTACTCCCCTTGGCTGACCAACAGCAGCTCATTATTTGCAACTAAAAGGTTATCAAGTTTCACCTTATCAGACGACTTCATCTTCTCCTCCATCAAGATATTTTAACAAGGTGGAAAATATGCCAAAGTATTTCTAATACTTATGTCAAAAAAATAGAGGAATAAGAGGAATAATCTGATTCATCTTTGGACAAGAGGAAAATATTACTCTTTTTCCCTTTCCCCTAATAAATCCTTAAGAGGGATGTAATTCGTGAAAAATATTTTCATTTGTTTTTCTTCTTTCTTGATTACTTTACGGCTTCCTTAAAGGCTTCACACGTCACTTCAAAGTTAGTCGAGTTGCTGACGGCTTGAAAGTTGAGAAGGTGTCTATCACATTTTCCATGAGAGAAAACCACACTGGCTCAGTGTGGCACTAAGAGATACGGACAATTTGGAATAAATAATTAGAATAATATCCACCATCCACTTCGTGGGTATCAAAGCAAGCCATCGTATTCTATTTCATTCCCATGTTTCACATCCCCGAATACACAATCAGTTAAGAACAAAGTGTGTATCTTTATGAGGATGATGTGAAGCCAACTGAGAAAGTCAACTTTTATATGCTTTTAGTCTCTCTCCCTCACTCCAAGAGTGTGTGTGTCTGGTTGTGCATGTGTATCTAAAAGCATAATCATTTTGATCCTTCTCTCTATCACTTTTTTCCTAATGCTCTTTTCATTCTCTCCCTGGCAGCTTGTTCATCACAGCGATAAATCTTGGTAATTCCGACAGAGGCTGTCAGAACCTCTTTGTTTTACGCATCCGGTCCGATGCCGTAATAATAGTTGGGGTATAAAAAGTCTAGCGAAAAGAGTTAAAAGAGCAGAGAGCGCTGAAACATTGCCACCAATGCACCACCATGTGCTCCTATTATTGGACTTTGTGTGTGGGGAATATTAGCAGAAAGTTTAAACGTTGAGGATGAAAAGGTTTTGGAAAAAATATGAAGCAATCTCACATCACATGCCTTTTATTACCCTCTGTCGTAATATATAATATTCTAATGACCTGTCCAACTAAAAATGTAACAAGTTGGAGAGCTCTGGTAGTAAAAAAATACAACAAGCTTTTCTTTCAAGTCTTTTCCAAGTTGGAAAAAATAAAAAAATTATGGAGATTTTTTTCCTGTTTGGATTGTAATTCAAGGAGAGACTTTAACAGGGCAGACCTCACGAGAACAAATAGTAATAATGCTATTATCCACATCTGAGTTATTGCCATGCGGTACTAACAATCCTTTTAAAAGAGGCTGTGCAGAGTGGGAAAAGAAATAAGAAAAGATTGTTGGAGTTAGGCTTAAGTATTTATGTTAAGTAGGGTACAAGGAAAAAAATTAGCGAAATATATAAGATAATGTGGACTGAATGGGGAAATATGTGGATTCTTTTTTACTATCATAATTAAATCAAGTGAAAAAGGGAATAAGTATAGCAAAGGAAGGGGATAATTTTGTTAGGTTGATGTTGGAAAGATAGCATGACTTTGTTGGATAATATATGGCTATCAAGTGGACAAGGTAAATAGTCCAAATACAGGGATCACTAGAGCTTCACTAATTAATTTTGTTTAGTGTCGGGGGGAAATATTTAAAATTGAAGTTTTAGGCGGAAAACTCTTCCGTGGAAAATGGTTTAAAAATGAAGTTAAGCGACCTAATATTTTTTATCTGTTAAAAGTGATGGTGCATCGGCATAGATTCTAGCATTCCATATAAATAGTTTCGGTTATCATTATGACATAAAGTCTATAGCAGGCTATGTTACCCAATTAGTAAATTTAATTTGCACATTTCATCCCCAAAGAAGCAAATCACACATCAAAAGTTATAAATAAACCTTAAAAGCGGTCATCAGTCACATGCAAAAAGCACTCCACATGTTATTGCTTTTTTTATTTTTCAGTTGGACGGCTCGGTGAGCACGACATTAATGCTCTTTTTCTCTTGTCTAATTAGCTCCTCTCTTTTGTTGAATGACAGATTCATTTGTTTTAATAACACATGAATGAATGGCAAAACAGGGAATTGCGCTTACAAGACATTCAGCTCTAGCTCTTTTTATATTTCTTCTTCTGAAGAGCAAACTCAGAATCAAGATTATGTACGCCGTCACGCATCAATTTAACTTGAGTGTGTATTTCTTTCTGACAACACATTTTTTATATTTCTAGCTCTAAAAATCCTTTATTAATTTTCTGTGGGAACTCATCCCTCCATATAAATGTCAGAGATTGAGCGAGTACACTGCAAGAATATTTATCATTAATTATTTGTAATGTTGACACAAGACGAAAACACTATGTAAAAAGCGGCTGAGGAGCTTGACTTCAAACGAAAATTCGCAACGACGCAATTTCAAACAAAGCACAATTTTTATATTCTCCGTCATCATCACTAAAAGCAGAGGCTTGTGAGGACGACGATAACTTTGAAAGGATGACATGACAGGTGTGGGCTTCACTGAGGTAATTTACGACTATGACTCTTTCCATCCTAACTTGTCTTCACTGGGAAAGTAGACATTTTTTATAGAGATAAACGAACGGACAGTTGAGTTACAAAAGAAGAAGAGAGAAATAAAAAATTAGCTATGGCTATAAATTTCGCATTTTTTCCCATCTTGCTCAACCTCTTTTTAATTCCTCCGCCTGCTCTCATTAAAATCATCAGTGATAACTCATCCCGACTTCATTATCAAGTAATAAAAACAAGTAGTGAGGATGGCTGATGGGTTTTCACTTTGTAATTAATTTAGCTAAACAATACCATTAACAATGGGTAATATATTTTTTGCAATAAAACAATTGAACTTTGTCTTCCCTTGTCACCGATAGGGAACCCTGCGGCGAAGAAAGGAACCGCGATATTTTTATTATGTGGATATCTCATCTTGTCACAATTGCCTATTTCCAATTTTAGAATAAATTATAATTAATTTTTCTGAAAAATAAGTCATCTATTTTTTTTATCCATCCCGATAGGATATCCGTGCGTTTGGTTAAAGCTTAAAAGGTCAAACTGCGCAGTTGTCTGTGCCCATGTGCCACTTATCCATTTCCAGTCTGAAAAATAAGTCATCTATTTTTTTATCCATCCCGATAGGATATCCGTGCGTTTGGTTAAAGCTTAAAAGGTCAAACTGCGCAGTTGTCTGTGCCCATGTGCCACTTATCCATTTCCAGCAATATCCTCGTTAATGTCATCCGAGACGGCGGTTAATAACGATTCTCGGGAAGAATTGATAAAACCAGGAAATGATGAAGGGATAGTGTAAATGAAAAAAGTACTCGCACAATAATAAAGGCTCATTAATCACGAGCCAAAGTTAATTGTCAAGTGTCACATTAGACTTTTATCTGTTTTTTTTTCTTCTTCTCCTCTCTCCCTCTGCATACTAGGGAGATTATATTATTATGGTTATTACAAAGTGAGTGAGTGGAGATGATGATGCTCTTTTACATTCTTCTCACACCACCACCACCACCACCACCGCAAAACATTCACCACGAGAAAAGTTTTACATTCATTATAAATAATATGGAATATGGTCTCTAGAGGAAATCCTCTGGAGTGAAGCTTTCCACGCGACTTTCCCGTTTTTGTGCGGATGAACCTCATGCAACTCATTGTTATCGTCTGGAGAGAGAGTTTATTTACTTTGATTGCTATCCAGACACATTTATTATCATTATTGTCAGACATTACATATGTGTCCGGGAGGTATAAAATAAAATGAGATTTGTGTACGCCGAGAATTATCAAAATTTTTGAATTATTGAGATAGTCTCAAATGGAAGGAGAGGAATGCTATCATATGTGAAGAGATATTTTGTAATGAGGGCATATTTTTGAATGAAATCGAGGAATTTGTCTTCAAATGTCGATCTAATTTTACGAAACAGTTTTATTTAAATATTTAATTTACATTAGGACGTTGAATTTCCCAAAAACCATCACCATCAATTGTTTCGAAACTTATTTCCATATATTCCTCCAATCAACCCTAATGTTTCTATTTTAATGCGTCACACTCGAGCGTTATCATCCATAATGAAGTTTTTGATTGCCATGATGTTGAATCAAACCCAGGGATTATTATTCCCTCCTAATATTTATTCCACGAGAATGGCCATAATGGGATATTTATTCGTAATCTGGTGAATCCCTCCATCCAGAACGGATTTTCATGAATAAAATCCATAAAGTAAAAATAACATTGTGGGAATAGATCCGCTTAGCGAAAACCGTGTCAAATCATGGAAAATTAAGTAGACCAAAAATATAAGCTATTCTCTCTGTCCACCAAGTAAATTGTCCTTTAGAAAAAAAATGAAGTTAGGTGGGGATAAAAATGAGTAAAAATGGAAACCCGAAAAATACTTTTATCCTCTTTACAAAAATACATTATTTTTTTTCCAAAAGGGAGGGAAGCCATTTGAGATGAGGAGATACAATCATTCACTTTCCCTGTTGGCTGTCTCTCTATATATGATGCAACTGTCTCATTTACTTTATGGATTCTATCATCATAATGATCACACATTGACTCTGTTGTTGCCCTCCTCTCAAACGACTTTTCAGCCCTTCTCTCATTTTCTTCCATAATGACGTAACGTATTGACTCTGACGATCAATCAATTTGATTAATTAATTCCAGGTAATATCTCTAGTAATTTATTTTCTTTGCTCACACACAACACACAATGCACAAACATGCACACACATGCGAAGGGAAGGATAATTTTTCTTTTGCTTTGGCAGGAGAACACCTCCTCCTCTTTTATTCCCCTCCAGCTCTGTGTTAATGTGAATGTCGCCTCCAGTCAATTCTCAACATTGTACCGGAAAGCGTTCTCGCATGCTATCCTTATGGGTAGGCATACCTGCCTCCATTTTTTACTTTTGCCTCCATCCTCTCCTTATATTACGGTCATTAATCACTGTTTGAAGTAATTATTAATTTCAACGGTGATTTTTTCCCTTTATTTTTCCCTTCCTTTTCCCCTCGTCCAATTACATTTTTCATGAAAATCGGCAAATGAATGTGAGCCGAGTTGAAAACTTTATTTTTTTTCAGACAGAAAGATGGAGATGGACGAGATGAATGATGAGAGAGGAGACGTGATGATGAATGGCTATTGAGCACAAGACGTGTAATCTGTTATGTCTGTCTGGCCATCTTTGAGGAAGAGAAGTCATTAGTGGACGGGTAGTCAACGAGAGTTGGTCATATTTTACGTAAAGGTTGATGATGATGACGGTGTGACAATGATGTTAAGATATGGCGGGGAATGTATTTTTAAGGGATAATCTAGATATACATTTAATTGTTGATAATACCTCTATCTCCTTTACAATTTATGCTTAATTTGACATACCTATTCGACCTGTTTCTTTCATCGAATTATTATGTCAATTACAAATAAACTATCAGCGTTGAAGTTAAAAATATAGTTTATTTTTTACGTATTTTTTTTGCAGTCAAACCAACTTAGAAAATCAACTTGATTCGAATTCTCTTCAAATTTAAATTCAACCAAATGCTAAGCATGTTCATTGGAAAATTTTACTTAAATTCCATCTCCTGGAATCTTCTATAATCCACCCATATTCTTCCAATTTCCACTGTATATTTTTTTCTTGAAAAACTAATTCATTTTTCTCCCCCCCTCTCCCACTATTTACTCTACACATTCTGCCAATCTGCCAAAAGACTCAAGGCTGATGATAAAATAATGGTTTGTAGTGCGAGTGAGGTGATATCAATCAAAATCACTCATTCATCAACTCTCTCTCTCTCTTGCTCCCAAGATCCATTCATTTTTTCTCTCGACAGTACAACGCAAGGCGAGGCACCGTCAGGAGACAGCTATCAAAGCTATTATTCATTTTTTTTCTCTTTAGAAAAAAAATCCACACACACACAAGGAAACTCCACGAAACAAATAATAAACAGCAGGGATACATATTAATATATCAAAGAAGTATTCCGTCTACAAATATATAAAAAATATTGTAACGAAAAATAATGTACAAGAGGTTATGTATATTCCTTATTTTTTTCCCTCTCTCAAGTCGAGTGAGTGACTCGGGCGAGCAAAAGTAGGGAAAAAGGAGGAAATTCCATTTGGGATTCGTTTTGACAGGTGAGATTTTTGATTGATTGCCCTTTTTACCAAGTGAGCAGACTCATGCATAGGCTGTGTGCAAGATGTAAACATAACTAATGTGTGGGGTAAGTGCTCAAAGGCGGAATATTATTGGAGGGAGGATGTGAATATATATATATATGAGCTCACTCGTGCTTTTTCTTCTCATGATTATGATGATGATATTAGTAAAGATTGCATGATCACTAGACAAGCCAAGCTTTGCCATTAATTTTTTCAAGTTGAAATGTAGATAGATGGATGTGCAGTTGGTTGGGCTGTACATTAAACGGTTTTTTCATGATTTATTCTTTTTCAGGAGATGAGTGACCTGTGAGTGAGTGAAATGGCAACAAAGAGGAGAGAATATTGAGGGATGGCGATGTTGATGTAGCATGGCTACATATTGCGACTTGCTTCAGAGATGGATGAGAATTTAAGAAAAAAAATATTGCAAAAGGTTTGCTAGCCAAGTGATGCATGAAGATGTGAAGATCGGAGGGGAATTGAAGGAAAGTTTGAATTCAATATGGGATACAAGATGAATTAGGATTTCCGAAGGAAGATGGAAATGGGGAAAATTTAAACTGGATAGTGAGATGGTCATAAAATTTGAAATTTAGTGAATAAATTGCTATACATAATTGGAATCATGAGGGCAGACTGCAGTTTCTTGAGTTTTTTATATGAAATCAATAAATTGATGAATTTGCACGACGCTCAATTAATTTTAAAAAGTATTAAAAAACGATTTTACACCAGATGCGCCCCATCCGTAAGCACTAAGTATGACCTTCCGCAAAGTGCAACTATTATGAAAAATTATAATCTAAACAATTTATCCAGCCAACAATTCCCCCATCCTTCTCAACTGTCTTCAGCCTATCCATTCTATAAATTGGCGAAAAAGAGATTAAACTTGTCTCTTCCAATGCTCCATCCATTTTGTAGAGGATAAGTTGCCCAAGATGAAAATAAACAAGGGAAAATCTCTTCCTGTTATAGATACCCACTTATCCTCAGCATCCCATCTTTTTCCGTCATATAGCCTAACATTAGCATTCACAAAGGGTTCTGCACATCTGACAGCGAGTGTCATTTCTTCTCCTTTTCACTTTTTCTTGCTCTCTCTGGCTTTGATAAATGTTCCCTTTTCCTTGGACAGATAGCTGGGCTAAAAATGTATGACGGGGAGCAGGCTGGCTCTGGCTCTCCTGCCACAGACAAAGACAGACAGGCTGGCTCTTGGTCTTTTGCACATATCACATCACAACAGACAAAATTGACTGAAGGGATAGCCCACTCTGACAATATCCATCGAAGAAAAAAATACATGGTCTCTTTTTAGAAAGAAAAAAAACCTTTCAATTTCATTTCATCCCTTCTTTTCTTCTTATCCTTGTCTCTCTTTTGTTTACATGAGGAACCACAAAAAAGAAAATGATCCTAGTGCACATCACTGTACACATATCACTCATTTCAAAATTTCTCAATCCCCACTTCTCACTTGGATGAAATGAGCTGTGCTCCATTGAAATAATGTGGCTTTGAGGATTTTAAGGATTTACAACGAAGAATGATGATGATGAAGCATGGCGCATCTCTCAAAAAAGAAAGATGATCTGACAGGTTGCCAACTACTGTTTGGAATTTATAATTTCTTCACATTCACATCTTCCATTATAACTTTTTTGTTCACGTACCTCTCTGATTGATTGATTGAATACATTATTCATTTTCAGTCATGTACAAACATTCATTTTTTCTGACCGATGGAGCCTTTCAGTCAAAGAGGCTTATGAAATAGACAGGGTGTTCACTTTGTAATGGGCAGTATGAGGAAACAATAAGACATTATTTAATATTTCCTTCCAGATGTCTCATTGTTTCCATTTATTCCCAGCACCTGCCTCCCATTTGAACAGTCATAAAAACACTCGCACGCTAGTGCTGCTAATATTCGCCAAAATCACAAGAATCCTGAACAAATTTACGCGTTAGAGGGGGAGTGTGTCAAAAATCAACTTATGAAATCACGCCAATTTAAAAAGAAAAAACTGTTCAGCCAGCCCAACTGTGAAGGATTTTTTTTTGGGAACAGCTAAAATATGACATTTAAAGGAGACAGCGCCAGCATTCCGGAATAAATGTAGAATGCCGAGAAAAGAAAGTTGATGTATGTACCCCAGCATGTAATCATTTGTGCCGAGCGTGTTCCTCCCTTCGTCTCTCTCACACATGGATATAAAGAAAACCTCCACGTATCACGAGCATACCGGCGGCTCAGCTTTAGTTGTGTGTGTGTGTGTTTCTGTAAGAAGGATGGAAATGGAGAAGATGAAAGGTGCCCAAGAAGTGAACCTTGACGGCCCTTGTTGTACTCACTCATTCACAGTCAACTTACTCGACTACGTAGAAAAGTGAGTAGTGGAGTGCTGCCGTTGTGGATGATGATGATGATGGTGATCCTCGTGTAATACATTATATTCCATTCTCCATCTCCTCCTCTCGAGGAGTTCTCCTCTTGATGGTTACTGATGGTGGTGATGGTGGTAGCTCATTTATCATTTGAGAGGATTAGAGGAGCCGGCTGTCAAACCAACAGCCCTGGAAAATGTTGCTCTGACAGGGGCCGATTAGTTGACGGGAATTTATGCCCCTTTTTTTCTACCAACTTCACTCAACTCTCTCCCTCTATAAGAGAGTGAGTAAGGATGGGATTGGGAAGAGGAACTTCTTTGGAATAATAATAAAAAAATGGTATACCATCACCGTCTTTTTATGCATATTAGTTATACGTACTTGAGAGAGAGAGAGAAGCTTTTCATAAGCTCATATATTCCACACTCATATATAGTCGGGGTATTTCACAAGCACCTTACAGCACTATTAATGCACTGTGTGTGTGTGTGCGGAACACTCCATGAGTCTTATTTTCTCATCTGGGATGATGGCAAGGAAGAAAGATGAGCTGGCATCAGATTCACTCTTTTCTTTGAGAAAAGTAATGAATATCATCATCAACCTATTTGTAACGAGGTGGGTAGGCATGCAGAAAAATTGGAGCGGGGAAAATATCAGTAAGTTGAGAAGGGGGAGATTTTTAATTCTGTTTTAAAGTCTTAATAACTCTGATTATTACGTTTGCACTATTAAACAGTTTGACAGATCCTATCTAATATTAAAATACTTTCCATTAATAAAATAAAATAATATGAGACCGTCCAAGTTTGCAAATTTAAAAAATATCCTTTATAACATAATATTAGACCACCCAAAAGTCTGTTTAAATTAATAAAATAAAATAATATGAGACCGTCCAAGTTTGCAAATTTAAAAAATATCCTTTATAACATAATATTAGACCACCCAAAAGTCTCAATTATTCCTGCTAAAACAGCTATATACATGTAGCCTGCTCTTAATTGAATCCAACATTATCTCTAAACACTGCCCCAATTCCGAGAATGCCCTGTGCACATATTGACATCAAGTCTTAAAAACCCCTTTTCACAGACATCATTCCATCTCATCTTATCACGCTTTTGGCATCTTGCTCCTCTCAAGCTGACGACGGATGACATGCAGACGTACAAATCATGTTAATAAAACGTCATTTCATTTCGGAAAAGGTCTTCATCATCACGAACGTTATCCCCATGCAGCCTATCATTTCCCCTCAATAACGAGTATTTTTTCCAAAAACAATGTACACAAAGTAGCAATTACAATTGAAGCGAAAAATCAAGCAGATGACGGTGTAATTCTTTAGAAGAAACTAGAACATGGGATAGCTCATTTCCTGAAATATATGGTCATTATTACTATCAGCATAAAATATTCCCTTGAAAGAAATTAATGATTAGATAGCAATTTGTGAGGTAAACTGTGGCGAATCCCTTGTCAAAAGATAAAAATCCCTTCCAAAAGGTGGCCAAGTACAAGAGGAGCGCGGACAATTACACTTTATCTGTAATCTTTAAGGCGTAATGTCTGGTGAAATTGGAGCCATCATTGTAATCAAGAAAATACCGAGGAAAAATATATAGCTGGTAATATTCACCCCTGAATATGTGGCAATTTGACTCAAATCAACTCAAAATGAGAACTCGATCTTTGAGATGATCATAGTGATCACTTTAGGAGGTTCGTTATTGTTTTAATTTTTACGGTTACCTTCTTTATTCCGGGATGGGGGGATTTTTGGTAAAGGAAAATCGTAAAATAGGGGCTTTTATAGCGGAAGCTATACATTTTGTGAAATGACATAATAGTTAATTGGACTAATCAGGAGGATAAAGGAGATTATTTTTGTTGAAAAAAAACTACTCATCTTTTTTGGCTGAGCTCCCTGATGAAAATACTTTGTTTTTGTGAATTTCCTCAATTTCAGGAAAAAAGTGTTACCCTGGTCAATGTCTACATGTGTGTATGTAATCTGTATAAAAATTGTTGGTTGGTTGATGGTGGAAATGATAGTAATTGAGGGATAAGGGTAATATTTCTGGTTGCATTGTCAGACATGATCTTCATGAAGATAGCAAGAGGCACCAGGACTAATGGGAACAGAAGGTTTTCATCTTTTGATTACTCGTAGTGTGTGTGTAAAAGGATGAGGGTAAGAATAGAAAAGTGAAGAAGCTGTGAGCCTGTTTCCTTTTCAGGGAAAAAATGATGATAATGATGAGAAGAGGATGGTTGGGCTTCACAGAATAGTCTGTTTTCACTGAAGGAGTTTACGTTTTTATGTATAAGGTTGTTATTAGTTTGTGTAGGATGATTACATGGAACAAGACAGGACCTCACCAATGTACTCATCAACCACTCGGCGAGCATGGTAATTTTCAAGTTGCATGAGACACACGTTTTGTGGATTGTAATAATCTAATAATTTTAACAACTTACTGGAATTCCTTGTTTAAATGTCTAAAGAGTCCAGAAATGTGGTATAAATGTAGGCACTGCTCGGATTTCATTTTTATCCGAATTAAATGCGGTATATGCTGCAAATCTACAATGGGTGATTGTTTTTACTATATAACTTATAATATTTAATGACATTTTAATCACACTACTAATCCCTTTTTTGCGGAACAATTATTAAAAAAAATGCAAAAGCTGAACTCTTAAAAAAATCCCCGAACTGATTAAAAATAATCCCCATTTCCCGTTATCTACTTTGTAAAAATTGATGATGAGGTTGAGCGAGAGCAGAAAATATTTTTTAAAAAACTCTTTCCCACTTTTTTGTGTTTTTTTTTAGCTTTGCGTGAGGTTCGGTTTTGTAAAATTGAGCTAATATTTAATGAAAGATAATGAACGAGTCTCTGTGCTTTCCGTGCTGGTCATTCAATTAGACGAATAACAAGCAAAGACTACACGCTCTTATTAGAGAAGCTCTCAGACGCTCTATTATTTAATGTGGATTGCATGATTTTATATTTTGTTTTTTCAAACAAGGCGAGTTTCCTCCTGACGAGTATGGAAAGGTAGAGGTAGAATAATGCATGGACGAGAGAAAAGTAATTCTAGTTTAGATATTGAATTGCGCAGTGAGGAAAGTTGTCGACAGCGTGAAATGAAATATGAGCAAGACTAGAAGAGGAATCGGACCGACTCCAAAGAAGAAATCAAGAGTAATCAGACAAATCATATGGTTTATTAGGATGCTCATCATCTTTATCATCATCACGCGTTTACGCTACGTGCTTATTTTCATTACAACTCATTATTTCTGGCTCCGGACGGGATGAGCAAGGTTTTCAAAAGTCAGGTGAGATGAAGGGAAAATCCTATGTAGAGCAATGTAGCGACTGGAATGAGATGGTAAATGATTTTAGAAAAGAGATATCCTTGATGTTGATAAGTTTAAAAGAATCTTTTTACTCAAGAGTAAATAATAGTCTTGTTAATGCTAAGCCATGAAATGGAGTCATTTTAGGAAACATTATCCAGAGTTTTTATGCGCACTTTCCAATTCCTGCTGTTCCTGTCGATGCTTCCTATTGTTGGCGCAGATTTGCTGTAAAGAATTGAATTGGCATTGAAAAGATATTCTGGCGGAAATAGTTTAGCAAATTATGCTATTATTTTTTGTACATTAGCCGATTTGAGGATACAGGACCACATGATTTTCTCACGGTAGCAAAGATACGGGATAAATGGGCCAAAATCTGGAGTAAGAAAAAAAAGTTAAATTTTGGTAAATATTTGGCAACATTTGTTTCATTAAAATAAAATCCTAGTAAACCTTTCGAGTGTTCATCAGTGCACTGGAGAATGACGTCAATCATTTTGTCCACAGATTCCTCTCCTTTCCTTCCTGGATATAAACGTTTGAGAACAATGATGAGTTGATAAAGCCAAATCTTATTGTCAAGGAATAAACTCATTTTCTTCGCGAGGCAATGCTTTCGACACTAAAATCCAAGGATAAAACTTTGAGAGATTTAGAATGGAATAAGGAGAGAGAAAAGTGTTAAGAGGAAACCTCAATCGAAATCGCTTTGTCTTTAAAGCACTCCGTCATAAATTCCTTGTAATCCTTTGGAAGCTCTCCGACCCATCCATCCTGACAGGAGAAGACGTTAATATCTTCGTCTGTAAATAAGCTGGAGACATTCTACTCAAAGGAAGTAAGACATTTTTCACTATATATGCAAATCACTTATCACATTCCAACTTGTTTTTGCATATGCGTAGAACTTGCCTTGAAGAGGAGAAAAGAAGTGGCCAGGATGAAAATGTAAAAGAATTTTTTATGCATTGTAAAGTCTGTAATTTTCGCAATAGGATAATCATGTCATACGGTAGGAAAAATATTTCGCTAAAATAAAGTTGATACACTTTTGACAAAGCAAAATGGAATTAGCTGGAAATCGTCGATGAACAATCTACTCTAGTTTATTTATTTATTTCAAAGAATCGTGTCTCGTATATGCCTCACTAGTAATTACTTTTTGATATCGAACTTTTAGATTCAATCTCTCTCCTAGCTAGTTTATATAAAACAAAAATTTAATTTAATGACGTCAAAGATTGCATAGAATACTGTTACATTGTTCTTTCTTACATAGTTCTTGGAATGTGATTCAATCTATCTCCTAGCTAGTTTATATAAAACAAAAATTTAATTTAATGACGTCAAAGATTGCATAGAATACTGTTACATTGTTCTTTCTTACATAGTTCTTGGAATGTTTAAAATAATACCTGCTCAACATACCTAGTTTTATTCCATCGTGAATCCATCTATTTGTCTTGAATACCCCGTTTAAATAAATATTAGCATTAACAAATGAGTATGTTCGCACATAAAATATTTTGTCATGTGTATATTCGCACTCTCACTTTTTTCCAAGACTTTTTAACCCCCGTCCACTCTTCCATGTCGCCAGGATTGATTCACGCTTTGCATTTTTCCGCTCAAATATTCAAGTTCATTTTGTACATAAAATGTGTAAGACATGAAGCTTCTCACATGGTGAATATGTGTGGATGGTGATTTTACACAGAAAAAAAGAGTGGAAAGGAGGGAGGGAGTTTGTGGAATATGTGGATAGTGTATGTAGCGTCCATAATATTGCATTACATGATGGCACGGTATGGCATGGATGGCAGGCATAAATTATGTGAGGAAAAAGCCGGATTTTCTCTCCTAATGGCATCTCCTGACATTTTTAGTGCGGAAAAATGGGGCTGAGATTGGAAGGCGAGACTTGGCCCTGTAATTTATTGGTCATTTGACCATGGAGGTTGACAGCGCTCTGTGAATTATCTCTTCTGATGCCCGCGCTCTATTCCTATGTATTTTTTCCTGTGGTGTGTGTGCTCCTTTTTACTGTCCTTCTCTTGCTTTTAAAGCTTTTGCATCATTTTCCTAGAGAAAATCCCCGCTTCTGTACATGAGCCGCTTCCTAACAAAATAACATTTTCAAAAAAAATATATATATATCCTCACGAGGACCCCCACCCTCTTTACATCTTGCACTCATGCATGTTTTTGCTTAGTGCTTCCTACTCGGAGAAATTTATAGGGAAAAAAGCTTGCAATGCTAAACACTTATGGGGGAAATAAAAATGAGGTGGAAAGACGTAAATAGATATGTACATTTGCCATGTCTGATTGTCATGCTAAATCTTGTGCAAAATACATTTTCACACTCATCACTCCTCTCCCGCACCATTTCATCTGTCTTGTGAACAAACTAAGCCGACTGATGAATGAACACACGATGGAGGAATTTCTCCCTCTAGATTTTCTCAATTGCTTGCACATTTTTCTCTCTCTCCTTCTCTTGCACTTCAACTCAAGCAGATCTTGAGCAGAGATTTTTTTCTAGGAAAATCAAATCAAATTTAGAGAAAAAATCATTTGAAAAGGGGCTGGAGTTGATGATGACGGTAGAAAGAGAGAAAAGAAATAAAATCCCCTTGTCAGTTGATTTCAGGCTCGTTTGTATTTATCAATTATATCGTTTGAGGAATAAAGTTTGTGTGGAAGCAGGCGGTCATGTCGGTTTCCCGTTTGAGAAAAAACTCTATTCAATTGTAATGGAGGTAATAAAGAGGAAATATTATTATTATAGGAATATTACATAGAGTGAGCTTGTCTGGTTGAATGCATTCGAATGTATTTATACTAGGGGATGGGAAAATAGAGAATGGAACATGAAGGGAGTTGACATGACAAGTGATTGTGTGTGGAGTATATATAGTGGTTTTTTCTGAAAGGCTGGAACCCCCGGTGGACACCTTGTCCACGTCAAGCTGTGACCAAGATGAGATCCCGTCTCCACCCTAAATTATTAGCTTCTAGGGTTGTCCTTCGTGTGCGTGAGTGTGGTTGTGTAGAGCTCATTCATAATAATGATAACTAACAATGGTTAGCAATTTACAGCGGATTGGCTGGAGCGGAAAAGGAGGAGAGGAAAATGTGCAACGGGATAACTTATGAGTTGCAAGTGTTTATGGGAAACTATTTTCTAGTTAGATATAATTTTATGCAAATTAGGTATAAATATTGTTTAGTTATTCATTTTTCGTATTAAGTTAAGTTATTCATTTGTGCTAAGTTAAACTCCAATAAGAAATAAAAATTACGAATACAAATATCGTATCATATAATAGATATTTGTTCCATCTTGGAAAAAATAAGTGATTAATATATTGGTAAAACGATGTTATCGATCGAAAACTATAATGAAGAATTATACATAAATGTTATTAATTTTCCCGATGTACTCCATTTAAAAATAAACCAGCCCACCCACCCTGCACACACCTCTAATCCATCTTAATTCCCTTATAATTTTCAATCACAATAATCCTACCTAGTCAACATATACCCTGCAATTGTAGTTTTATATCCTTGTCACATTGTCAGAGTAAAAGTAAACAATCCCAACAATCATCTCAGGAGGCAGCTCCATGCCCACATACTTTAACACACATTAGTAGAAGCACAAACAGTTGTAAACTGTCATCTCACATGTTTTCCCAGTCTCATTCCCATCCTCGTCTGTAGGTATAAAGCCCCGCTGAGACTAATCCATCTTGTCGTCATTATCCTTGTCAATTGTGTCAAAGTAACATGCATTATTTCCATTCTTCCTCGTACCACAACACTATCACTCATTCTTGCTCACAATCAGAGAGACTCACACTCACACAGCGGCTCATTGTTGTTTGTCACCAGTCGTGTAGAACAAATGAAAACTCAACTTGGCTCTCTTATCCTGCGTGTGGGCCACTTTAGTTTGAAAAAATTGTGCATTTTTAACTCACAAAAGTTACACATTAGCTGCCCCACTGCCTCTTAAGTCTCGTCAGGGGTTAGAGCTCCGTGGAACAAGGGACCGCACTAGTTGCACTTATTCCTTAGAGAAAATATATTCCGAAACAGCAGGCTTGATTTTTTTTCTCTTCTTCTTTCGAAATATCCTTTTATTTTGCTTGAGCAACTTGGAGACACAGAGGGAATCGCATGAGAAATATATGATGATGTAGATGCATGCATGCATTCACGTCATAAATATAATAATAATCCATGTGATACTGTGATGATCATATCTAGTCCACTTTTTTCTCGCAACAAAAGGCAAAACTTCTCCTGTGGCACCTTAGCAGCTCATCATAATAAATAGATATACAAGAAAGTAATCTTCTTTTGCACATACACAGCCAATCTCCCAGTATGACTATGACGGACCACCGGAGATGACAGGAGTCTTCAGAAAGTAGATATTTAGTGGAAGCTTTGCTCTTTCGTCCTCCTAGAGATTTTTTTTCTTCTTCCATCATCCCCACCGAAATCTCCCCTGCTGCGTGTTCCTTTCGCCAAAAGGGAGGATAATGATGATGATAATGTAATGACAATAGGGTATCCTTTCGCTATTGCTGTTGTTGAAACTAGTGATAATAATCGTTAGTAAACCGACAGTTTTCCACGACTGAAGAAAAGACGTTTTAGAGCGTCGTGCTCCGTGTTAAATCCAGAGGGAAAAATGTCGGCGTGGTGCTTGCTGTGTTTGTGAATATTATTTCTTATGTAGATATTAAATACACAATGAGATAATCACTTTTGCCATTGTTGGCCTGAGAAAGGAATATTTTTAAAAATGTGTGTGTGTGTGTGTGTGTGTGTCTATATGGATGCCTTTAGAGTGAGGAGTATATGTCCGGCCATTAATAATTTAGACACGACACGACACTGCCTTTTGTCCGACTCTCGCTTTTCAGCTGAATGATGTGATGGCCAATATATGCACTACAGGTGGGCACATCACACCACGTCGTGGTTTTTGATGATGCGATATTAACATCACCTCGGGAGAGGAGGATGCCAAAAAATCATGGTAAATATGCAGACATTAAGGGATCATTAGGATTAGCATGGTTAACATTTTAAAGAAATGCGGGGCTATTGTTCGAGTGAAAAATGCAGTACTGGTGGGGATGACAGCTGTCCATTAATTTGCTTTGGAGAGATGAGAAACAGGCTGGGGATGGGAGGTGGGTAAATATAATTCATCACAAGAGACTGCTCAAGGGGACATGACGTGACATGAACGAGATGTTATATATTCAGGTAATAGTTGAGGTAGTAGGAACAACTGTAGTAAGGACCAATGGAATGTTCTGTAGTTTTCAATTTTATAAATTAACCTGAAACATGTTCACGCACATTGACTAATCTATTGAGTTTCCGTATAATTGTAAAAGCAGAATATTTTTATTTGTCGTTAAAATCATTCTAAATACTGCAACATTTTTACAATTCATTAAAGTTTTCTCTCCTCCGTCCAGTTAGAACCTTGAAATGATTCTCGGCTACCAACCATGACGCATTTTACTCTAGACATTTTGACAAATTCCGTACTTCCCTAGTCTCCTTTGCTCATTATCCTTGTGTAAAACATGCCAGCCTACATAAAACATTTATAAAGCTAATCCCTTGAATGGATTTTTGTGGCTTTCATGGCAAACTGACATTTATGACAGAAAGAGGATCACAAAACCGCAGTATACCGTTGTCGTTCAAATAAAAGGTTGTCATTTCCCTCTCACTTTTTTTCTTCTTTTTCCATCACTCACCCCACACATTTTTCACTTCTCTCGAAAACCGACACTTTGACTGTAAGAGCCATCAACCAAATCATAATTCTAAATACTCATTCATAAATTACAACAATGAAATATGAGGTAACAAAACAGCTCCACTTGACGTGCCCGTTTGTAAGTGCGTATTTAGTCGTTATCATTTTTGACAATTGTGACAAGAAGGGGAAGAGCGGCGTAGAGAGAGAAAATGTGTAATACTCGGACATTTTTTGTTTAGGGAATACACACAACCACCTCATTGTTCAATTGAGACTGTCACACACACGTAGTGTTATTGTAGGTGTGGCTTTATTCCCATCTCTCTTGTTGGAGAATTTAGCATGGCATAAAAAAATTGTTACGTAACTTCTCTCTCTCTTTTTCTCTCTTCCTTCAAACATTGAAAAATGAAGAAATTTATAGGATAATTTGTTTGTTAAGACGGGTGAGATGACATTGTGGAGTAAAAGTTGTGACCTTTTTTTATCTTCCAGATAAGAAAAAAAGATCTTGACACTTTTAACGGCAAAATGAATAAATCCACTTCATTCGAAAAAATGTCCTTTAGAGCAAAGCCGAGAAGAATTTTCGTCTTGTAATACCATATTACAGGGGTTATATTGTATTTCCAGGATGGGAAGACAGGATTTTAATCTTAATCTTTATGAATTATGTGTGCAAGCCTGGGGCAGTCACAACCATGCATTATATATTTTTTACTCAGGGCAAATGTATGTGTGTGCTTTATGAAATATATGGGTTTTTTGCTTGTGGCTTTCATTTTCATTCCTTTTTTCATTTAAAGAGGAAACCTTGCTGCATTCTTGGTGAAGGGATGTGGGACGGAGCACGAGTCTTGTTGCAGCTTGTGTTGAAGAGAGAGAAGGAGAGGAGTAAAAGTGGCAGATTTATTAGGCATATCCGATTTCCTGAAAAATGTATTTTGATAATGTTGATTAGCTATGCCATAGTCCACGCTCAGATTTTTCGCTATGCTTTCTACCTCTTCTGATTTATGAGGCTATTTATCAAAAAAGAGCTGGATCTCAGATCCCAAAGTATTTCTGTGGTATGAGGCTCCCTGGTTTGGGTGCTATGAGGAAAGAGTGCATCTCCAATCTTGGATTTCACACAGTCTTTTATGGGGGAAATATTGTGGAGAAGCCGGAGTGAAATATAATACTGGAGTCAGCACTATTCCGCTGCATTTGAGTAATAATTCTTTTCAATGGGAACACATGCGTGAGGGAATGTTGTCAGCGGAGGAGGTTCTCAGGATATTTTATTTATTTTGAGAGAAATTGAAACAAAAAATATTGCTTGTTTGCACGAGAATATTTTGGGAAATTACTTCCAAAAATAACTTTTGATGTTGTGTTAGTTGTTTCACACTTTGAGATATTCAAATTAGGGCCAGAGTGCGGCTGTGACGATATTGTCCAAGTAAATAGATCCCCCTGTTAATGGCATGTTTCTGGTGTTGGGGTATGAGCCGATGGAGATGCGAATGGGTTTCAAAGTTAATATCTGTTTTGATAAGAGAGTAGCCTCGAATTTGGACTTGGAGCGGGATTGAATTTGTTTTTGATGTTGGGTTTTTACGCTTTCCAGGAAGGAGGTTGTCGCCAGATCGACTTTGGAGAAAGAATGGAAGCTGTGCAAAATGGAAAATATGTCATTTGTGTGAAAAGTTACCTGGAAATTATCCACAAGCGCCAAACTTTAAATGACTTTTTTGCTTTGAGTTTTGTCCCTTCCTGATATCCCACTGAGACTCTCACTTTCTCCCAAATTATTTCCCAAGTTTTCACACACTCTTTGAGACTTGATGTAACGTCAAAATCCAAGAATAACCTATCCGTGCAGAGCAAGACGGGTGAGAGAAGGAGATAAGCACAATTACCGAAAAATTCAAAAATCTCGATATCTCCTGTTTCCATAAACTTCCATACTATCAAAGTTATCGACAAAATATAATGGACTGTAAAGGCTACCGGAATTAACCGGGTAATAAAGTACAGGCAAAGTTTCCATTTGTTTTGTGAATAAAGGGAATCTTGTTTTGAGATCTTCCAAAACTTGACAAAATTTACTGGGCAGCAGATAACTGTACAGTAGTAACGGTATATTTTGCGAAAATCTGAGGTTATACTGTTGGAGCTGAAAAATGCACCCATTTTACTTTCTTTTTAGATGTTACGACTAGAGTTTTTAAGGATCTCGTTTGATTGACAATATTACAGTTATTACGAGCACAAATACCCGTCAAACTTTCAAATCGAGAATGAAACCGAATAATTTTGCTCACCTGACTCCAATATTCGTTTTGACCTCTAATCTACCTTGTCAAATATAACTTGAAAGTGATTCAACGATTCATACATATTAAATTAGCCTTTCAAACATACAACATGGCTGTCACAATGCAAGAAAGTATTGAGCCTTTTTTATATACAATTATGGTCACGGGTAATATATCCCAACTTCCAGTCAATGTCATACTTTTCACTCCTATCAGGATTTCTCCCTGTGTAAATAATTTTTAGACAATTCAATAATTACTAAAGCATTAGGGGTAATTTATTGTTTATTAGAAGGGCTATATGAAACTGTTTGTCACAGCCAGTTGCTCTCTGCATAGCAATCGAATATATAATAAAACTAGTGTGTAGGCCCAGTGTGTAAACACTGGGGAAAAGCTAGTGTTATTTTTAAAATTATTTTTGCACCAGTTCATGCTTAGTATTCACACGGTACTATAAATAATTGTTTATCCCCATGGTTTCATGATCAATCCCCATTACTTAATTGGTGTGCTTCGCTTGTTTGAAAGCATTAACATAAATTTCATAAATTCTAAAATTGCATTCCCAATGCTAATGCAGT
>JAHZNA010003669.1:0-74258 GCA_027743935.1 Sinodicranocentrus sp. ZH6 | reverse complement strand
GGGCAATATGAGCTTAATTGTAAAACTGACGTAGTAGGGCGACGAGACAAATTGTATCAACTTTCCCCATTATTGTACAAAACCACTTCGGTACCGAAGTAACGTGTGTAGATAGTTGAGTTATATAATTATTGGGAAAAAAGGACAAATGACTTATTTCCCGAGCTAATCCCACAAAGCCAGTTCTAAAGAAATAAAATATATGCATTAACAAATTTAATAGTTCCCGTTGAATATATTGGTTACAAGGTCGTGGGCCATATATTATGTAGATCTTCGAATCAATTTTATTTTAATATCATGCGTTTATAATAAACAAATTTACTACATCAAATAAATGAACACTAAACACGCGGTATAAATGAAAATTTCAACAGAACCACAATACAGCAATTAGCTGGACGAGAAACGCATACTGTCTGGAGTCTGGAGGAAAAATATACTATAATTAAAATGCTTTGCTCATACTTTGCAAGCACTTAACATTTAATTAACTTTTGCTTACTTTAAAATCTTTCGTCAAAGAAAACCAACTTCTTACTGAGTTTTCTACTTAATATACTATTAATATCTGATTTCCGCGACTGATGTTTCATTGTGAAAAACATATACATATATATACGACTCCACAGGTTAAAAACTGTCAATTTTGTTCGAGAACGGCACGATGATACTACTATATTAGCAAACTTGTAAAAAAGGTAGAGACGACGAATTCTATTAAGAGTATAGGTTCAAGTCTCTCGTGCTTCAGTTACAAATCCCCACTCCGTTATATCGTATATGTAGTTCTTTCCAGTTAGTTAAAATCACGAGAGTAGTTTCAATTTTCTTCTATAAAAACAGCTATAAGCTACACTGGAAAGGTTCTCGGTACTTGTAAGCTTACGTCGACACTTAAATATAGTGTTGTTCTTTCAGGTAACTACAAAAATCTATGAAGAAAAATCAGTACAAGGTTTCATAATAATATCAGTTAGTTAAACAGTTCAATGTACACAAAATCTTGGGGCAAGAAGAACTTTGCATGTCGCAATTATGTGCATATCGTGCATGCATTGAAGTAAGTTTTGCAATGAATGTGTTGGAAGTTATAATTCACAACTATACAGTAAACATATTTTACAACTCTTCATAACTATAACGTTTGCCGAGATAAGAAATAAGTCAATAATAAACTTTTTTTGCGTCAAGAAAAACTAGTAACTGGAACATGGAAGGTACAATGAAATTTTCGAATAACGTGCTTGCATTTTTCCTCATATTTACGCTAGAAGGCATGCTTGGATTTTCTCTATCCATTCTTGGGCAGCAGGTGCGTCGCTTGCACAAAAGTTGTAAGTCCTCCGGGTAGTGCGAATCTACAAAATCAGACATAACCAACAATTAACATATATAAATGGTTAAAAAAGGACGACAGCTCAAATCGAAATCTGCTGAACTTACATCGAAAAATGCTTTCTCATCCACTTTCTTGGGAGCACCTTGCGTGGGAACGGCCGGTGTGACACTAACCACTTCTGACAATTCTATTAGAGAAATGAACACAAGTTACTAACGGAAATTATTACTTGTGACATAAACCATACGGCTCTTATTTATTGTATTATTGCTGTACCTATAGTTCCTTTAGAATGAGAGTCTTCCATGGCATCGTAGTAACGAAGCTGGTGTTTGATTGAATCAAGTACAAACCATCGTTGCTTCCAACCTTTCAGAAGAGCACCCCGTTTGTAAAGAAAACCTTCGTGGGTCCTAGTTTCAGCGATTGTAGATTGAAACTGCTCATAGTAGTTCTGAGTGGGCTGTAGCGAAGGAGTATCTGTAAACACGTTTGAATTTTGAATTATCAATACCGCTTAATATTAAGCTAGTGACAACTAACAGGCAGCGTTCAGCAAGCAAATTTAGTTTATTAGGGAACCTAATTTGGTTACGTTTAGCTGAAAAATGGAAAAATCAAAGACCAGACCACTCCAAACCGCACTGGAGTAATAGCTTTGAAAGTTATGAAGTAAAAAAATGCCATGTTAAATTGCATGACTATTTTTCTAGGGAAGCAAATTTGATTCCCTAGAAAATCAAATTCGGTTGCTTTACACTGACTGACTTATATTCTTGTAATTCTTTTATATTTGAATAAACTAGTACTTGAAGCTACAGATGCATTGTCCATGGCGTTATTCTGTGGTGAGTTTGAAGCCGTCAAATGATCACCACCAGGTTTCGAGTATTTTGCTCCACATTTAGGCAAGGTATCGGCACATTTTTCATGGCATTTTGCTCCACATTCTGCACACCTTAGGCCGGTCTACAACAGACAATACGAAGCATCTTTAGTCGATTTCATCACATGACTTTTGATTATAAATTTTGCAAGTAATTTTTATACCTTTCCAAGGAGCATGAGTGCGCATGTATCACAGTTGGTGAGGGTAGTAAAAGTATGCTTATCAAATCTATGGGAATGATTGTAAACATTGGAGATGTCCGCCGAGCGGACCATCTTTCCTCGAACGAGTATATCAAGGGTTGATTTTCTGTGCAGAGAGCGACTAAGGGATCGTATGTGTTGGAGACTAAAAGAAGGTTCCCTGGTGAGCGAACATTCTTCTTCTGGGGGACACTCTAATTTCTCCCAAACTTGTTTCCATTTCTGTGGTAGTAATCCTTTGTCTACCTCCAGCTGATGGAATTTTGTCAGATAATGAGTGAAAGCGCTTGGAATGTAATTATCTACAATATCATATCCTGCCATAACGCACTGACGATTGTCCTTTTGGGTTTCTGACACTTGTTCCTCGTCGCCAGTGGTATCTCCTAGTGTTGTGTCTAGATCATAAGGAGGTCCATTTGCAAGATTTTCTTTGGTATAAAAATCCCAAATTTCTAACGCTGAGACATGCCGCACAGGTCTCAGAACCTGGAAATTCACACATAAAAGTATCTTATGTGTCATAATAATCATGATATACATCAACAAAGAAGAAAAATTACAGTTCTCCATACACAATTTCTACTCACCAGTCCAACAGCGCTACGATCATATTTGAAGTTATAAAATGCTGGTGCACGAGCGTGATGACGTTCAATGTATTCCCAAACAGAAAGACCACAATATTGTTGCTGAGAGTTGACATTAGGAATAGGCCGTCCACCAGCTGGAGATAAGCATAAATAATGACTTTCGTCATCTGAGCACACGTCCACTCCTTTATAATGCCTTGGAAGTGAGCTTCTCTTATCATCAACGGCCATAAATCCGTATTCAACTCTTTCTAATTCGTTATCAGCCAGAAAAGTCCTAAATCGAGCTGAGACAGAGTGATACGCAAGAAATTTAAGGTAAAATTCATTGAACTCAAAGGATAATGGAAACTGGATGAGCAGTTGATGAACAATATCAAGAAACTGGTAAAATATCGGAGCGAATCCAGGGTTTGAAGATGGACCTTCACTACCAGTCATGTTGTTCCGATGGGCGAACCGATGACCAAATCCAAGCCATTCCTTTTCAACCAGTGTTTGAAAGCCTTCAATAGTACGGTAGTGAGGATCCAAGCAAATTTGCGCTAACGATACAACTTGGGTCGTGATATCAGATCCATCCTCTAAGCAAAACATGACAGATGCCCCCTCGTCAATGAGATCCACGGTTGCTGCAGTCAACTGCATAATCGAGGACAACTGACTCAACCATTCTGCCCCTTCAACAGCTTTCCAGAACGATGTCTCTGGGTCAGACCCAGCGGTGCTTGGGAGACATGCACGCATTAACTTTTTAAACGCAGTTCGTGTGTGACGGACATCAGGAAATTCCACTGGTACGTATTCTATCTTGGAATGACCTTCCGGCTTGATTCCTTTGATTTGAGATTTCTCCCCGAATATATACAATGCTGCTTTGTGAATTCTGGTTCCCTCATACGCATAGGATTCTTTTTCTGTTGAGATTTGTGCATTGGTGTAAATTGGCATCGCATGATTTGGGGGTGCAACTGGTTTTCTGGGGCGATTCGTCGGCCAGTTCGTATAATTCTTGATACCCTTTCCACCGCTAGTTCTACGAAATAAATATTTTAGAGAAGAAAAGCCAAACTTTAATATAAATTCACCATTAATTGCTAGCGATCAACAGCATAATAAGGAATATTATTAATTTTTGTTAACTTTAAATTATATTGTGTCATACAAGTTAAGGAAATTGTTAAAGCAGTGGGCGCTAACAGCAGGGACTCAAACACCTTTTCAAAAACGCAATTATTTGCCATTAACAAAGGTCTGAATAATATATATAATTTACAACTGACGGCGTCACGTTTACATCTAATGCATGATTAGCAAACCATTTGGTTAAATCGTAGTAGATTCATTATTTAAAATTCCACTTCCGCTGAATAATGTAAGAGATAAGGAGAGAACTTTAAATAAAACTCATAAGAAAAATCAACAAAGAAAAAACGCATTTTATTAATGCATATCGTCAAGTCTACTAAAGACGTAAAGACTTTTAAATAGGAAATGCCATTGGTCCCACTTTGATTTCATTTTTAATCCTCAAATGATATTATGTATTTAAAACTTTAGAACGACGCAAAAAAATCAACTACAAAATCAGAAGCTCAAAATCAGATCGTGTTCGGCTGTTGTGGGGTAAGGGATTTATAAATAATTTAATATTTTTTGCGGCAGTAGTATTATTAGCAGTGTGTGCAGTAGCATGTTTAGGTTTGATCTTACAAATGTAACATGTAACAAACAATTAGTAGGATGAATAGAAAGAAAATAGCTTGACTGCATGTGCTAAGGCTAGTCACTAATTCAACATTTAGCTGGAAATTGTTAAAAAACAAAAACGTGCAATGCAATCTCTTTAATTATTTAGGAAGCTAAATAAATATTGTTTATAAATTAGAGCAAAACCGTGCATTAGAGAAGGGTTCATGAAGTTCCCTTTAACTTGATATTAGTATTATAAATTAATTGTATACTAAAAACTGATAATTAGATTTACAAAAAAACACGTTGCAGAGTAAATCATATTTTATTAGAGTTAGGCAGCACTTCATGCATATAGAAAAAAAACTGTGCAAACGATTTAAAAGGAGAAAAAAGGTGGATGAAATTGTCCTTGCAGAAGTGCCCACTTACCCGGCATACCTCAGGGTATTCATAGCTTTCATAAAAGGATTATTTTTTCGTCCGGCTTCAGGTGTTATTTTTGTTGCATCGCTGTGATGCATATGTGTGGTCAGCGTTTGCCCAGCGTTGCTACCATATATGGAGTCTAAGCTCAGAGTGCTTTCACTCAGATTCCACCCTGTCATTCCAGGTTTTACTACTCCCAGTGGTGTGGCATTGACCAAAGCTCTCAAAAAACTCTCGTGTTCAACGTGTGCTGTGGCATCTGTTACGCCTGCTCCTGTAGCATGAGGATGTCCTTTGAAAAATGCCATCAAACCTTTTGAATTAAATTCAGCACCGCGTATCAACAACGCCCTTGTCCTTGGATGTCTCCAAGTTATAACTGGAAAGCGACCACCGCGATAACATCTGGCAACTTTTTTCATGCTGTCGTCGGAAATGGAATTTGGTACGACCACCAGTGCTGGATAAGATCTGCACATGCCGTAGACAGAATTGGCAAAAGAAATGCGGAAGGATTCTGCTTTGTGGAGTATTGATGACGCTGAAGATCCCGTTGATTTAGGAAGCAAAATTCCTAAACCAATTCTTTTCCAGTCTTTGTAATACGTCCTTTCCATCATTCTTTCAAGACTTTTAGTGTCATTAGCGACACTATGATGGTGAGCGGAACTAAGAGAAGGAGAGGGAAAATCTTCTTCTGACAGAGATAAATCATCCCCATCCTGATTATTGTCTCCACCACGTGAAGTAGGACTCAACTTGTTCGGCGATGTTGGAGTGCTACTCAAATATTTGGTGCTGGCAGGTAAAGTTCCTCCATTTCCCTGTGCCCATGTTCTCAGCACGTATTTTTGGCGCTTGGATGCCTTGGTCTTAATACCTGCTCTCTTAGCCGTCATTTGAATAGCTTTTTTAGTAAATCCCTTCAGTGTTGTGTTTTTATCTTTAGCTGTGTTCAGTGGGGTTATTGTGTTGCACAGTTGGCCGACAAACGCAAAATAATGAAAGATATCATTCGGGTGTCTGTACTTGTTAAGATGTTTTCGAAAAGTATCGATGCTGTCACTGCTAACTTCCTCGTCGAATGCCAACTTCATCAACTGAAACGTAGCAGAACGTAGTTGGAGTCCTTCTTGAAGAAGTTGGTCCAAATGAGCCAGGTACTGCACCGTAATCCGTTTCTCCTTGGTAAGGGAGCTAACGGGAAAGGATCGTATAACTTGTTGCTCACAAGCATACGAGTCGCATGGCGTTCCACGAAATATGAGTCGGTAATTAGTAAAGAAAAGTGCACCCTCAGCGGGTAAAATTACAGGACCTCCCAGCGCATCTTCTCTTCCATCAGGAAGCAAATACACACGAAGACTATCCATGACAAGCTGCTCTCCTGGTAATAGAAGTGGGGTAGGTACTTTTGGTTTTTGAACAGGTGGCAAACGTTTTGTTTCTTTGTAGACGTTTTCACAATCTTCAATATGCATATCAACGCAGGTGCTGACCATTGCATGAGTTTTCCGGATGTATTCTTCAGTAACTCCCCCCTCTGTGGAAACTTTATCGATAAATCGGGCGATGAAACGCTTGACGGGACCACCTGCCTCTGTGTAAACGTCTTGTTCTTCAAATCCGGATTCTCCTCCAATGCTATCACTTTCTGCCATGCTAGTTATATTACTTGAACGCTCTTCGTCTTGACCGTGGCCGTGATGTCCATGACCATGACTTCTTTCTGGATGATGATGGCGACGTGTGGGAGTATCCAGAGGGACCAACATGTATGTCATTCTACTAATGAAATGAACCGCTTGAGCAACAATTGTAGATTCTTCAATCGCAACACTTGACTTTGTTTTTTCCAGGCTCATTCCAGTAGCCATTCGAAATTGCTCTGCAGCTATTTCCAATGCTGAGTATTCCGTAGGTTGAATTTGTAGTTGAGAAGGGGGAGAACTTGGTTCGGACTGAGGGATCGGGGGTGGAGGGCCAAGAGGTACCAAACCAGTGTGAGAAAAAGATGACCGAGCAGGGAAGCCTACCGGCGAGTCTTTGTCATTCCGGTCGTAAAGCTCAGAGCGATCTGAACTTTCTCTTCGCTCTATTACAGAAGTGCTCATTCTCAGAGGTGGCCTTATTGGTGGGTTATTTATTTGATAATTACTGTCAATGGTTGCAATATAGTCACCACCACTTCCCACTGTGTCATGAATGAGTTGATTATTATTCACTATACTGCCATTGATAGAATTGCGTGAAGTTATAGTATGATGTGAACTGTGCTTAAATTTTACAACATTGTTATTTACATAATTAGTGACAGTGCTGCTTGATGAATAGCCACTTGAGGTACTGCTGTTGTTGTTAAGACTATTAGCACTTGTGCTACGCATTGAGGCGGATGAAGGTGTCAGTTGAAGTTGGTCAGTATTGTTGCTCAATCTGCTTACTGATGTTTTTGAAGGGCAGAGATGCGAAGTTTCTACTTGTGGAACGTACAATTTTTTTATTTCCTTCTCAACTTCGATGTAAAAAACTGACTCCCAAAACTGCTGATTTTTCCACACCGGGTGTTCCTGGATCATGGTGTAAGCGAACTGTTTCACATTTGTGCACAACTTGCGATAAAACTCACAGGCTAAAGGCAGAAGAGCTGCTGCCACACCATGTTCATCCATTACACTAACGTCTTGCAATGCACAATGCATTAACTTGACTACCATATCAAACTGTTGGGCATTCAGGACAGCCTTCACCCCGATAATGTAATTTCCTAATTCTTGACACAAGACTAACTTGGCAGTATGGCTCTTGAGTGCTCTTGTGACAGCATGAAAAGTTTTCCGTGCATCTGAAATCTTATTGTCGAAAATACACCCTATGCAGTTACGCAGTACTTCAAGCCTTCTTGCTGAATTATCTACAAGAATTAACTGTCGAGGATCCAGCAACTCAAACAGTTTGGGTCCCATTGGTACAAGTCTAGGATGAATAGCTTTGGAAACCCCAGGTGGATATCTTACGCTAATTTGAGACGTATTCATGTGTTTTGACACTCCTTCGTTGATAATTTGCGTAACGGTGACTGCATCCAGTTGAGGAAACGCTGGGGTATGAATTCGCATATGTGCACCGTCGGGAGGCTTTATAATTTTTGGAACATATGGAGTCGGACTAGGATTTTCGTTTTGGAGGAGAAGCATAGCCAAGTCCTGAATGTGCGAAATGACCAACTTGGGATCTTCTGCCTCTTGTTTCAATTGTTCATGTAGGTGGCTATACAGGTCGTCCCAAAGGTCACAAGGCCTCCACGGATGCCCTCTTTCAGAAATAAATTGGTTAAAAAACATACAGTCCAGCAACCTAATCACAAACTCGTTATCGCTCATTCCTCGCTTCCCAAGAAACTTAGCTTTGTGAAAGGTTATAAAGGGCTTAGGATGAATTCGAATGATTATCAGGCAACACCGATACCCTTGAAAAAGTTGAGCGAACATACGAAGGAACACAGCGCGAATCTCCTTATCCATTTGGTACGGAGAAGAACACTTGATCACAAGCGGAGGAAAGGCAAAATCGGCCGAAGCCAACTCAGGATGCAAAACCATTGACAGTTGTTCCTGCATCTGAGACCACAAAAGTGTAGGCAACGTGGGTATGCTGACCAAGTGGTGCGTGGAGGAAGTAGGGCTTGTACTGGCACTAGTTGGTGACTGGCGAATAGGAGAATATGATTCTGCATCTTCAAAAGTTTCTTCTTGTTCGTCCACTGGTTTTGATGGAGTTAATGCGACTGCTTCATGGAAACTGAGACATGCACAGTAGTGACGATTTCCATTCATATCCGTTAAAACCGAAACAAAGTACTTGGGTTCTTCACTCTCGAAAGAAAGTCTCCATCCCTGTGGTTGACAGAACAGTTCGATTTCGGAAATAAATGGAACCTCATCCCAGTCTCGTATTGGAAATCGCTGAAGAATCACACCACAGCCAAGACCTCCTTTTAAAGAATCTGCCCGATATCCCACGACTACAAAGTAGTCTGCCAGCCTAATGAATGCCTCAGTTTTGCCCCCCATTGTTGCTCTGTCAAAAGTAGATCACATCAAAATTACTACAAAATATAAATACCACTCCAGATTTTCCAGTGAAACCAAATAGACAACCCGGGGCATCATGTGACAGCACTGCAAAACAACACTCTGTCAACAACAATCTTGCTTGTTGCATGTCATTATACCTCATATATAATATGAGCTAATATTTACAGAGAGTGTTTTGTTGTCTGCCCATATTTGATGCTTTTACCATTGACAAAAATAAAAAGCATTTTTCCTCAATCAAAACAATCAATCACCTGTGTTTGGTTGGCTTTGTTATTAAACCCCTCCCTGATTCCGGAACAGGAAACTTTCTGCCACTAGCAATCGCCTTTCTTGCGAAATTGCTCTAAATCTTCTCATGAAAGTAGTTTATCATACCAGTAAAGGATTCTTTTGCCCCTTGACCTCTTCATTCCCGAGCAAAAAGGACAATCAGCTCGATCACGGAAGGTTTCAAAATTTGCCCAGTTACTCACAAATCTTTGTGTCATCTGTATTACACCACAAAACTTCTACATGGTTACGACCTAATTAAACTTGATGAGTACACAATGTTCTCAGGGATGACGTACATCACGAAAATCGGATGATGACTAACTTTTCCTCTTGTTACTATTTTTTGTGTGTTGGATTGACAGAAAATTGAACATTCCCTGAACTATCCTTTCACCACCGCCCCGTACCCTCTTGCTACTGGATACAAGAGGTACATCTGAGAGATGAGATGAGATCTGTACAAAAACACAAGAAGAATTCAGGAGAAAAAAATCCTCAAATAAAAAATCCCAACAAATATGATAGGAAATACGTAAAAGCTACAAGGAAAAGGATTATATAAGTTTGTACGTTGAGATGAAGCTTCAACATTTTACCAAGCTTGGGCAGCTGATTGGAAGAAGATATCTAAAAGCTGCGTACACTTGAGCAGATGGATTTTAAGCAAAAGTATTGCCAGTAGAAAAACTTTTTTCTCTTGTAAAAAGCAACTGTGTATGTTGTGCACACACAAAAGGCTCGAATAAAAACACTCTTTTACACCCCACAAAACTTGTGCAATGCTGGGTATCTTCTGGGGTGGTGTCAATATGCACACGCGCCACGATTTAATTCCATGTCAATTGAATTGTTTGTTGTTGAATATTATTGTTGCAAAATCCATTTCCCTTGAAATTGTGTAATTTTCATACCAATTCCGAACCAGTGGAGGGGAAGGTTTAGATTGTAGGATTTTGTGTAGAGATTATTGTATATTAGCTATTCGTTACATTTCCCTGGCAACTGTACAAAATAAATTGTTTCCAAAAATTTAAGTATATATTGGTGATGATGAATTAGTTTTTGGGTTTGGAAAAGGGTTCCAAAAGTTGGGCTATCAGGATATAGAAATTGAAGAGATTTGGAGAGAATGTTGTTAAAAACTGGAGTTTTTTATGGGGTGGGGATGTTTGTTGAGTTGTGATTTAAGGTTGTTGTATGTTGGGGAGAAATTTGGAACCAAGGGAGCTAAATGATTGAGAATTTTGCAACTCCTGAATTGAAAATGTTGAGTGTGACGACAATCTTTATCGTATTCATTTCATTTTAAACTATGGATTAGTATTCAATGGGGTTGAATTTGCTAAATTATAAGGAAAAGTTATAATCGCCCAACATCCAGCAGCTGAGGGCTATAACGTAGACTCTGACCTTCAGGAGGAGCTACTGGACTGCTGATTTGTTGATTATTGTTGATTGTTGGTTTATGAATTTTTGAAGTTGCGCATGGATGGACAAACGCTTATAAGTGGTAGAGACTAGTATGAAATATGTAATCAGTAACTGTTTATATCGGGTTTCTACGTTTAAAGTTCAAGTGCTGAGTGCTGCTCCTGTGTGATATCACTGGTTGTTTTTCTATCGTAAAAAATAACAACGAATAACTAGCCTTCAGTTGACAATAATAGTTAAATTAGATTCATGTGTTTGGACTCGATTCGTGAAAATGAAGGAATATGAATAGTTGAAACATTGATAAATTCATATACGTTGTACGTACGTAGTTGGTGGTTATGCTTATCGAGAACGCCTTGCGTTGTACATGTCATGAAAAATACGGAGTACAGTGTGATGCTGTAAACTTTCAACTTTTAAAGATGAGAGAATGTAAGTCATTAAAATTTTATTGTAGTTTTCATTTGGTATATAAATATATATGCGTTAGCTAACCTCAAAGTGGATAAGAGATTTCCAATGTTTGCAGAATTTTTGTTCGTATTACAATGTATATCCTTTAGGCTTTTGTAGATTTTTTGTATCGCATCCAATGTCTAATTAATTAATAAGGATGAAGGAAATAGCGGGGTGGTAGTTACGAAAATTTTGTACTGTTCTGGAATTCACTCCTTGTATTCTGATAACTCTTAAGTAATAGGTTATCGGCAATGAACGTTCAGTCTCAGTCAGAAGTTGGTGTAACATAGCATATAACATCGTTTTTCAATTCTTAGGAAAGGGAATTTTGACGATTTTATGATTTTTTATCAACAGTTTTGTGGAACCCGCTTTAATATGGTAAAAACGCTAAATAAACGACTAACTTTCCAAGGATTCAGTTCGTCGTGTAGAACCTGTTGTAAGCATTTAAAAGGCTTGACAAGCTGAACACTTAAATTAAAGGTAAGTAAAACAAAATTAATTGATAATAATTTATGGATGCTATGTACTAACCGTAAGTCATAACATTTGCTATTTATAGGTGTTCGTAACATAATTTTTAAAATATCGTTGTTTGTATTGACGAAGTATTAATTTACACATTTGACAATTTTTCATAATAGGTAGACTTGAAACCATCCTTAACAGTCCCTTGTTCCTTAAAGAGCTACACTAATGAGTAAGATCCAACAAGATATAGCTATAATACTAATAACCTTATCAACTTTGTTGTCAACGTCCATAAATCTATTAACTGTTTAACTGTAGATTCAGCCGAATTCTCAGTCGGTGAAAGTACCAGTTTAACAAAAACCACCAGTAGGCGACATGTTGTTGTTGCTTTGTATCCATTCACCGCCATAGAGCCGGGGGATCTCTCGCTGGAGAAGGTATTTGTCAATTAGGCAGCCATTAATCGATAAGTAATGAGATTGATTATATTGGAATGTTTTAATACGTTTCAGAGCGAAGAGTATGAGATTGTGGATGATTCACAGGAGCATTGGTGGCAAGTTCGCAACAAACACGGGTAATTGTTAACAAAAATATGATCTGCTGAATTTGCTAATCATATACTAGTGGGATATTACAATATACAACTGATGACTTACTTTTGCAGTGATATCGGATATATTCCCAGTAACTATGTCAAAGAGAAGGAACTTCTTGGGTTACAACAGTACGAGTAAGTGTGTCATAGTATCATGTGTCCACGCGTTGTCAGATATAATTAGTGATGATAATAATACACTTGCTAGCTATGGTTTCTTCCAACCAGCTTGAGTACATACTAATATTTATTACTTCTACTTTTACTGTAATAGTTGGTATGTTGAAGATATGTCTCGACAGCGAGCAGAATCCTTATTGCGGTATGAGGACAAGGAGGGCTGTTTTGTTGTGCGCAATTCATCCACCAAAGGACTGTATACTTTAAGTCTTTATACTAAAGTGTAAGTAGTTTAGGCTGAATTAAAAGTATTAAGTAATAAGATGATGTAATTTGCAAGCACAATATAAATATGGATTCGTATTTATAACAGGCCACACCCGCAGGTGAAGCATTATCACATCAAGCAAAATGCCAGAAACGAATTCTTTTTATCTGAGAAGCACTGCTGTTCGACTATTTCTGACCTTATAAATTATCACCGGCACAATTCTGGTGGTCTAGCTTCACGGTTGAAACATACTCCGTCTTCTGAACGATGTGTTCCTGCTACGGCTGGTCTTTCTAGAGGTATTACTTGGCAGCTCACAATAACTTAGTAATGTGATTAGGATCTCATTTCTTATATGTGGTCTACCTTCTATAATTATCAGATAAGTGGGAAATCGATCCGTCGGAACTGATGCTACATGAGGAGTTAGGTTCAGGTCAGTTTGGTGTAGTCCGACGGGGCAAGTGGCGAGGTTGTATAGACGTAGCAGTCAAAATGATGAAAGAAGGAACAATGTCTGAGGACGACTTCATTGAAGAAGCGAAAGTCATGACGTAAGTTTATTTATTGGAGAAACTGTTAAGTCTTAATGGGTATTAATAATCATATACTGATAATCATATTTTTGGAAACCTTTCTTCTGCAGTAAGTTACAGCACCCAAATTTAGTTCAGCTGTATGGGGTCTGTAGCAAACACCGACCAATATACATCGTTACTGAATACATGAAATACGGTGCTTTATTAAATTATCTAAGACGGCACGAAACTACCCTTCAAACAAATTTAGATGTATTGCTGGACATGTGTTTGCAGGTATAACTTTATTAACAAATTTTATGTGAAATTTTTGTGTTAACTGTGTAAATTAATCCTTTCGTATTTCAAACAATTTTGCTTTAATCAGGTGTGTAAAGGAATGGCATACCTAGAAAGACACAATTATATTCATCGAGATTTAGCTGCTCGGAATTGTTTGGTGGGCGCCGAAAATATTGTCAAAGTTGCTGATTTTGGGTTGGCCAGGTTTGTTGAAAGTAAATTAGCATGTCAAATGCAAAGAAACTTTTGTTTAACTTATGTTAATCATTGTTTATCAGATACGTTTTGGACGATCAGTACACCAGTAGTGGAGGAACAAAATTTCCCATTAAATGGGCCCCTCCTGAAGTACTGAATTACACTAGATTTTCGAGTAAATCTGATGTGTGGGCCTACGGTAAGTTTATTCTCATCACAGCTGTTTATTCGATTTTTCCAAAAATGCTTTTGCTGACTTAATCTTTTTTCAATTTAGGTGTTCTAATGTGGGAAATATTTAGCTGTGGTAAAATGCCGTATGGAAGACTGAAAAATACTGAAGTTGTGGAACATGTGCAGAGGGGCAAGGTTTTGGAAATGCCAAAAGGCTGTCCAAAGGAAGTATATGATGTAATGCGAAAGTGTTGGTCATTGCATCCAGACGAAAGACCTTCATTCAGAGTACTAAAGGATCAACTAGTTGCACTTGCTCAAATTTTGTTAAATGATTAAAATCCAGCATCGATATAGTGTTACAACTCAACTAGAAGACTTCACGGGGGATCTTCATCAACAGTCAATGGTTGTTTTTTACGAATCACAATTTGCAGCTGTGCTGTGTATTTGCGTCGACGGTGCGAAATCCGTTCATCGATTTGTGTAGCTCATTGTTGTGTATTTATTTAAAATGGTTATAAACATGTCTAGTTAACACATATATACCGTCATAGCAGCTACAATCAATCACGAAGATAAAGCGTTGTGTTTTCTAAGCATATAAAACTCTGATAATTTTATGTTGTAACTAACATTTTTACAGAAAGCGCTATTGGTGTAAGGTGTTCAAAAGCATTTAAAATTGTGAATCGAATTCACTAAACGCTATCATCTATGGTGTTTACTAAGTTATGAAATGGATTAGTTGGTAACAAGACATATGGCCAAGATATTTCCGGATTTTAGATATTGATATCTTATTCTTCTCTAAGGCGACCAGTGTTTCTATTAAATGAACGAATACACTTCGCATTAAACCTACTCATTCATGCAAGTGTGACCACTTGTTAAATTAGCTTTTATGTACAACGAAACATCCATCTATTATCAAAATAATTATAATAGTCATTAGATCATATAGATCTATAAGGATTTGTGGAGGTGCAAATGTATGTGCCAGTAGGAGTTTTTGCTGGTACCGATATTGTCCTAATAACGCTGAGATTAAGATAATTAATGTTACTATTACCTTTGTGAATGAAACTGATATATATCGATAAGCCGCATTCCCGTTTCCCGTATCTCATGGAGAAAAATATTGAAGTGTACATAGATACGTTGTAATTGACGAGTACGTTATTCCTATTATCCCGATTATTTCAGCTATTCTTTTTTAAATAATCAATTACTTGTATCTATCCGTAGACTTGCATTAACTACTAATTATGCTCGTAGTTAGAGTTAGAACTGTAAAAGACTTGCTGCAGAACTTAATTAGTATTTGACTGTTGATTAGAAAATTGCGTCAGTGTTAAAGCGACCGTTAAGTAAAAGTGATATAGTATTATATGACAGTCAGTATTTTCTATTTATTCAGCTGATGTTCAACCAGTATAAAGTAAGCGCAATGAAGCATACATACTTCGACATATTTTTTTGGCTGTTTGTGCATAACCAAATTCGGAATCCATCCGCAATAATCTAAGCACGCATCAACAAACACCTACAATTAGTCATAACCAATGTACGTACGTGGACCGACAAGACTCTTACAACTTATCTCATCAAATGGATGTATTTAAAGACTACTTGAATGATTCACGCAGTGGTTTAAGTGGCTCGATTCTCTTTCTTGTTGGAAAGAATAACACCCTTTATCGCAGCTAGAAGTAATTTAAATACATCCATACATCTCGAACTGTAACGCCTGAAGTTACTTTTGCTAGCAAACTTTATTCATTTCATAATAGTCACAAGAATACAAGCAAGCAAGCCTATTGACTACAATACAAACTATGAGATACACAATCTTCTCGAATTGCAATATTTTTGGTTACATTTATTGATTATTGGACACGCACGTAATACAGTAACACAATATATATACATAGGTTATTTGTCAGTAAAGGCTATTGAACCCTGAATATCAGAGGTTCAACAGTTTGGAATTTTGATATCTTATAAAACAACGAGATCATAATAATCGATTCTTTGTTATTTATTATCATACCATGAGAAAAATATATTGACCAATTCAAACAAGGTATAAAACATCATCATCAAACAGGTATCATCAAACAATTCATAATACAACATTTCAATTTAATAATGCATTGTAAGTTCTTGTATGAGGGGTCATGTAAATATGTTCAGGATATATGTGCAGGTAAACCAACATCTAAGCTTACAATGATGTGCAATCACACATATTTTTCTCCTTCTTACATTCATTACAATATTTAATTATTACAGATTGTCGCAGGTAATTCTTCACCTTTATTTCATGAACAAAAAAATCAGCAGTGTAAATCAAACAACGCCCAAATAAAGATTAAAACTTTAAAACCATCCATAAGATATAGAAATACAAAAAAAAATATCATATTCCTATTCCATCGAGATGTAAGTATCAAAAATAGAACTTACAAAACTTTGTTATAGTTATGAATAACTGGTATGTTTGAGAATTAAGAAATAGTTTTAAAACCCGTGAGTAGGATAAGCGCAGCCAAAGGAACTTTCTGGAGAAGAACAGTTAATTTCTACATACACCTTAGCGTTAGCTGCTTTAGATTTTTTAGCGGTTTCCTTTCCACCATTGTCAACTTCAGCGTCAGCACTAGCGTCTTTGCATTCATTAGCATTTTCAACTCCGTTCATCTTCTCGCATGGTTCAGCCTTTTTTTCAACGTTTAATTTTACGTCCTTCTCAGTCTTATCCAAGTTTTCTGAGTTATCGTCAACTTTGTTTGACTTTTTAACTGGAAGTTCTTCTGGAATTTGTTCCATTGGAACAAGTTCTTCTAAATCTCGTTCATTTTCAGATCCTTCCATTTTAACCGGTTCTTTTCCAAATGAATCCTTTCCAACTTGTTCCTTTACAGGCGATTCTTTACCAACTGAATCCTTTGCAGGCGAATCCTTTCCAACTTGTTCCTTTACAGGCGATTCTTTACCAACTGAATCCTTTGCAGGCGAATCCTTTCCAACTTGTTCCTTTACAGGCGATTCTTTTCCAATTGGATCCTTTTTTTTCCAACCTGTTCCTTTGCAGGCGATTCTTTTCCAATTTGTTTCTTTACAGGCGATTCTTTTCCAACTGGATCCTTTGTAGGCGAATCCTTTCCAACTGGATCCTTAGCATGCGAATTCTTTCCAACTTGTTCCTTTACAGGCGATTCTTTTCCAACTGGATCCTTAGCAGGCGAATCCTTTCCAACCTGTTCCTTAGCAGGCGAATCCTTTCCAACTGGATCCTTTGTAGGCGAATCCTTTCCAACTTGTTTCTTTCCAACTTGTTCCTTTACAGGCAATTCTTTTCCAACTGGATCCTTTGCAGGCGAATCCTTTCCAACTTGTTCCTTTTTAGGAGATTCTTTTCCAGCTTGCTCTTTTTTAGCTGATTCTTTTCCAATTTGTTCCTTTTTAACCGGTTCTTTTCCAATTTGTTCATTTTTAGCCGATCCTTTTCCAGCATCTTGTTCAACTTTTAGCTTTACAGCAACGTTGTCAGATTCGGCATCTACAACGAACTCAACTTTTTCCTCCTGACTGCACGCCACAATTTGCGGAAGAGCAGCATCAGCTTTAACTCCACTCGTATACATCCGACTGTTTATATCCGAAAGCACCATATTCATTTGTAAAACCTTTATGGGAGACACGTCATAAACGTTCTCGGTTTCTTCTGCCAATGCATCTACCCCAACATTGGCATTATCATGTTTTAGGGACGAATCAATTGGTTTGGTCGCCAAAATTTGAGCTCGCCCCGATTTTCTTCCGCCTAATGCAGGTGGCCGTCCGCGGCGTTTTTTAATGATTGGTTCAGCCGCTTTTGGAGGAGGACTTTCAGCTCTTCTTTTAGCAGGCGGTGTGCTAGTTACTGCAGACGCTTTTTCGACATTGCTATCTTCAGCAACTACTTCCGGATCATCCGATTTTGATGCTTTCCGGCGTTTTTGAAGTTCCCTTTGCTAATATAAAAAGAAGCCATAAAACAAATTATCAAACTAAGTTAACTGCCAAGTATTGGAATCGAAATCCCATACAAATACAAGCAGATTGAAAGAACATATCATCAATAAATTGTAAATGATCTGGACAAATTCAGTAATGTGGTTTTGTACAGTTGACAGTACACTGTCTGTTCAACTCCGAGCATGTAACGAAAAGACCATGCTTTAGCCCATTTATTTTATAAAAATATTTAAGAAAGTTTCGTACCCTCCGACTTTGATTTTCCACCTGCAAAGCGTCGTAGAACTGCGGGCGTTCGCGAGTCACTCTACCAGTTCGTCTACGCGGAATCCCAGCCTCATGGCTTCCATCCATCTCCTCATTATGCTCAACAGGTAACGCGTTGGCACTTCTACGCGTTGCAAAAAACGTGTATCCACACACACATTTCTTACAAGCTACCGGATTCTGAAATAAAAAATTAGCAGATGCTGGATGTAAGTAAGTCATACGTTGCATAAATATGTTGTATATTTTAAATTTTACGAAGAAATTCATATAATCCATGGTAATTAAAAATTAAATTGTATTCATTAATAAAACAAACTGTACGCAGAACCATTCTGAACTTTTAGAATCCATTTCAAAGCAGAATAAATATAGATAATATGTACTCACCGGACTTTCGCACTTAGGACAGTTTTTTGTTGCCATTTTGGATCCGCCTTTGATCATAATACTAAATCCAAACAAACTGTTTGATAACTATTCCCTTTATTGGAATTTTACTTCTTCCTTCACTTCGTTACTAATCACAACCAAAATAATTAAATATTATCAAAAATTAAGAGGGTTAACTCTTCAACCAAATCAAAACAATCCCACGAGCTTTTGGCCCAAATGAAGTCTTGCTCTCATCTATACTCTGTTACTCTGTCTGTATGCCTTACTCTATATGAAAATTTTCTCGCTATTGAATGCAGGTTCAGTTCGCGCTCGAATTTACATTGGCCAAGCCAATCCACGTGACTGCAACAAAGTCGGGGTTTAGGAGCAAGCTTGTGGAGACAAAGGCTCAGCACAAAAAAGCCGACTTACCAAAATACAACTTGACTCCACTCCACAACCTCCAAAAGAGAGACTAGTGCACTAAAATTTGTTTGTGTTTCTGTTCAGCAATCAGTTTGTAAGTTTTCCTTAATCATTAACCATTAATTATCCACGTCATCAGTTGTTCATGCATGGACCTGGACGCTTTTGAAGTTTTCCCGAAGAAGGTCTGATAGCAATTGTTTTAATTGTGTAGTACATTAAACATTGATGATATTTTTATTCATGCAAACAGTTGATAATGAAGGATGCAATTTAATATTTAATTTGTCATTTGTAGGTATGGCTGGCTATTATCGATGGAGTTGTGGATGGGGAAACCTGGCTCAATTTGTCCAACACATGTTCCTCCTTGCAGGAACTGATGGAGCCGAGGAAGGTGTTTGGATTGCTGCCATTGGTGAGTTCAATAATTAATCATTGTTTATCCCATTTGTATGTCTTCCTGTCCCTGTCAGCTATTAAATATATAATTTTGTGGTATTTTACTTCAGATCCTTGTTCCAGTAAGTAGCTACCTGGATAAAGATGACTTGTTGAAGTCGAGGCTCGTTTCTCGACGTTGGAAATCAGCTGTGGATCATTTGGTAAAGTATGGAATAAATCTGGAGATAGAATCGAATCTTATTGGCAGACTACAAGGTATTTTCGAACATCTGGAATTCTTCACTTCCACGAAAATCCAAGAGTTTCTTCTAGACATGAGCACGAACACTGGTAACCCGTTTGTTGTAAGAGCAATTAGCCTAGTCTGTGGTAAGAAATTATATGTTGAAGACGCTGAAGGTGAGCTTGTTGAAGTTGAGCCCGCTGAAGTATTCTGGGATGCTGCTAAGCAGCTGCTCCAACGTTTTGGGAAGCATATCCACAGCATTATTTTGAGGTCTGTGGGAACAGAAAACCAAAATGAACAGGAAATTGCTAACCATTTATTGTCACTGTTGACATTAACCCCTGGACTGAGGACGCTCCAGATTGAAACAAAGAACGAAAATGATAGTGATATTGCTCTAGAAATAAACTTGGATGATATAAAACCCGTGTTCCGACACTTGAAATCTATCAACTTGTTCCAAGTAGCAACTTCAACGACAACGAAACTATGGTTGGAAGCTATTCACAAAATGTGCTACCACCCAGGAAAGGTTGTTCGTTTATGTGTGATGAATGATTTGCCTCCAAATCTCAAGATTATGTTCCCGAATCTGGAAATAATTGACAAATGCCAGTTGTATATTCTGCCCGCTGACCGTGGGATTGCGGTAAAATTCCAGGAGACAATTTCCTGTTTTCAACAGTTTGCAGAGACACTCACCACTCTGATGTTAAGAAGTAACTTGCTTGTTGAAAAGAGTTTGATGAAGAATGTGAATTTACCCAACTTGAAAAGGCTGTATTTTAGAAAGATTGTGTGCGACACATTGGATTTTCTGAAGCAGTTCGATTCCTTAGAGGAGATGGAAATTCCAATAATGGAGTTTCATCGCCCACATGAAAACTCAGTCAAGAATTATTATTACGAAGATGCATTCTTTGACGCTGAAAAGAAAGATAACTCATACCAAACTTTGCCACTGGAAGTGAAGGTAAGTAAATAAATTCCTTTTAATTTCCCAACCCAAGTATTAATTCCTACACTTTATAATTCTATCTAATACGAACTTTTGACCTTTTTCTTTAGATTTTTCCTTATGTAAGTAAGTTTCTGGAGAAGACAGATTTTCCTCGACTGCGACTAGTTTCCCTTGCTTGGAAACAGGCAGTTGATCGAGTTGCCGAACATGAACAGCTATTCATGAATACCGGCAACCGGCGATCTTTCCCTTTCCAAGAATACAAGTTTAGTCGTGCAGCAGAACTTAGAGATTTCTTGGAAAAGATGAACAGCCATCCTGGAAACCCGTTTGTTGGAAGGAATGTAAAAATTTGTCTCGGTTATTCATTAGAAAACTCGCGAGAGTTTCGCAACATGGTGTTACAACTATTGGAAAGGTTTGGACGCGAAATTATTAAGTTGTCGTGGATAGACAGAAACGGCGTCGAATATGATGCAAATTCTGGAGAATACGAAGTTTCCTCGATTCGATTAATGAATGCATTGAAGCTAACGCCAAATCTTAAAGTCTTAACTGTTGAAGCTGCGTGGGAAATGAATAACGCAGAATCTTCGGACATCATTGTTCCTACTCTACAACATCTGCAAACTTTGAGTGTGACTGGATCTCAGCATTTACATAGAAATGTCCACAGAATGTGCTGTTATCCTGACAGAGTGACAAATTTAGCAGTAAATGGGATGTATTCTCCAGAGTTGGCAGCTATGTTTCCTAATGTGGAGAGATTCTCCGCATGTTTCTACGGGTGGAGTGATTTTGCCGCTTTGAAAAATTCTGGGTGGCGATTAAAAACCCTCATTTGTGGCCGAGGTTATGTTGTATTAAAACTTAACGAGGTGGTTCCGCATATTCAAAATTTCAAGGAAACCCTGACAAGATTAAGTTTTCAGAATGGCATACTTATAGATGGAAGCGTCCATTTAGGACTGTTTCATCTGAAGGAACTCAAGTTTCATGGATGCCAGACTAGCTCTTTGGAAGTTTTCTCGGAACTTACGGAATTGACCAAGATGAAGATAGATTTTTTTCATTTTCAACGTCAAGGGAAATTCAACTCTTCTTAAGCAAGGTTTTTATGTTCTAAATTTTTATGCACATATCATTTCATGTGTTCAAGTCTTGGATGCAAAATTTTGTGCTCTATTTCCCCAAAATTAACTGAGTAATTAATTCACAACTTTTAAAATTCACATCTCCATTTGTAACAAATTGTGTGCTTACGGTAATAAACAATTCAGCATTAACTGTTCACTCCTTTAAGATATCCCATTAATTGTATTTAAATATCATAACAATTTCATGTGCCAAGTTATCTTAATATTTAGCGAGTAGGTGTTGGTGTAGTCATAACTATAACAAAGGGTCAAAAATAGTATTTCCCTTCGATTGGCTAGGTAGAGAGATAAATCTTCATTAATGTCTTCATTTCTCTTAAACTTCATTAACAATACAACTAGATCTTTCAGATGTCTTAAGTTGTCCTTCTTAATTTGCAGTCGCATTGTTGGAGTTAAATTTCACCCCCACTGAAAGTAGAAGAGCCCTCGGTGAAGGCCCTATGTTTAGATAACTGTCTTCAAGACTCATTTCAGCTTCAGTACGAGTTTTGTTGATGCAACGAGTTGTTTTTTACTTACGATCCTATTTTACTCCTTCATTTTGGAATAGCAATAAAAATGCTTATTTCATTAGCTTATGAAGCGATGCGACGGTGAGTTTACAATTAGCTTTACTACCAAATGATGAACACCCCGTCATTGTAAGGGGTCTGAAATAAGTGGCTGTTTATTTATCTTAAGCCATGACCTCCTGGTTAGCCAGGCCACACAAACATGTCACAATGCACAGTGGTGGTCTCCAACACTTAAAATGTGCCCCCATGGAAAGCAAACTACCGAACATGTTTGTTTCTTTTTCCTTTATCATTCACATTTTACTGCTTTATGATTCTTTTCAGCTCTTTTATACATTATGGAGAGGACTGGGTGTATTCTTCTTATATTATGAAGAATACGGGCAAAGAAAATACTGACAGTTTTTTCTCCTCTTCAAACATTCAAAAGCCGTTTGATGATAATACATGTCATTGATGAACAGTACTTTGCAATTTTCCAGGGAAGAGAAAACTATGGTTGTAAACTCACAGATAAATTTGGTTGGTATCCACACAAACGCAATATGCATGTAAAAACTGGGGACTTCAGACCTGAGCATTCTCTCTAAAAAGTTATATAGATTCATTCTATTGGAGACTGCCAAAACAAAACAAAATGTTTTGCATCCACTTCATACCATATAGATTCCATTTATATACAGTTGACAGTACAACAGCAATAACGACCCGTGTATTTGAATAAAATAGGGCTATCTTCAGTGAACATCCTTTCTGAAGTCATTATCATTTATGGAGTTTTATATTGTTGGCTGGAGACAACAAAAGAAATGCTGGAGGAGAAACTTGTCCAGCGAGCACCTTTACCAATATATTAGGAAGAATGATTGCCTTTGCCTTTTATACTCGCGCAAACAATTAGTAATAAATGAAATACTGAAATGCAGATATGCCTTTATCCTACCTGTATAAACTAACCCAATGCTTAAGCATGATAAAGATGGCGTATAATTGCAATATCCAATTAGAGAGGTATTCTTCTACAATTTAATAAATACAAGATACAAGATACAATGAGCTACAGCATTATAAGTCGTACTTGATGTTTAAATAATGAACAGTGTAAAATACTGAAATTATTCTATAATTTTTGAGATTTCGCATTTGATGCAAATTTTAGTGTTGTTTGATTAATTACATGGGAAAAGCAAACATTTCAAAGTAAAGTCGTTTTATTGAGACAAATATGTACATTCGCGGTATACACATTGATATACAAATAACCTGTATAGTACATTTTGTACAAAATAATATTTATATACTTTAAAAATTACATTGTTGTCAAAACGTTAGAATGTGGCATCTATAAGTAATAATCGTAAAGTAATAACATTACATAAATAACTGATTTATTCCTAAATTATTTCTAAGTAAATTATCGTATATGGTTGTACATATAATCTTATCGTTACAAAATTGAACCTTGATTAATTATAGATTACATGGTATGGTACAAAGATATCTTTTCCTTCTCCAGTCCATCAATATACAGGCAGTTAATATCAATAATTTAAAAAAAGTAAATTAACTTCTCAGCAAATGACTTTAAGAATAAATCACTGCTAAATCAAAGGGGCCTGTAACTACGAAATGTAATCTCGATATATCTTGCATGTGAAATAATATTGGACTGATTTTGATTTCAAATAATTGTTACAGATTGATTAGTCACTTGTCATGGAATATGATTATGGGGCTTATGTGTCGGATTACATTCAGTAATTATTAAATCTTTTTGTCTTATTTTTAGAAACTCAATTTTACGCTGTGAAAACTTGTAAATAGTTAAATTTGTACACCATGGATTGATGTAATACAATAATACCAATATCTTGAAAATGAATTAATTGTTTTCGAATAAAGAATGTCAAATTCCTCGGATTTTTAATGATTTGATTGGTCCACGTTAAGGATCTGAGTGATTGTTTTGAGGTTGGTTGTATCGAAAACACTAGAATTGTATTTCTGTAAAATGATTTTTTTGCATGATTTTGTACTTGGACGGCCTGTGATTTTAAATACGAAAGATGCAGGGAATCAGACTGCACTGTTGAAATTTGCTATCCAGAAAATTCAGTTTTATGGCCGGGTCAATATAATCCCCTTCCATGTTTTACCTTATGAATATGGAATGCTAAAAGGTTATATTTGTTGCAGTCATTGTAACTTGGCTGAACATGAAGATGTGCTCAATTTACCATGTGAGATCACGAGTTCATCTTAAATTGCAAAGATCGTTGCTCACATTGGTGCGTGATCACTAAGACGCGGAATGATATCTCACAATCAGTAAAAAGGGGCTAGAGATACAGTTATTTTTAACAAACTAGCAATGATCAAGCTACGTAATGCTACAAGTTAGATGTAAATGTAAACTATAATAATAAATGTACCTGAATGAGCTTAAAAAATATTCGTGTGTCCAATGAAGCATTTCTTGATCCCCTGCTTGCTCGTGTAACTTATGAAGCTTTGAATAACTCCTGTTCGTATCTGTTTACTTACTCCCTAGTGTTATGCACTTTTTCACTGCTAATAGGGCTTTAATTAAGGCACTACATATATCAACTTTTTCAAAATCTGTATGAACGAATTTTATCAATTCTAAACTTTTTAGGCAGTCAATTGTCTGGCGTCTCGAAACGATATTTTAGCGGCAAAAAATGGGTATTCTGGCTGTTGAAATGAATTATTTGGCTGCTATCGATTTTCAAGGGAATTTTTTAAAAATAGAAGTACATTGCACTAAGACGTAGGGACGACGGTTTAGTTGGTATATGAGGCGAAAACTATTCCTGTCTGTTAGATCCAATTTTGGAAAAGAAGGGGATATATACCAAAAGTGGAAAAAAGTTCGAAGACTATGGCAAGTTTGAGTTAAATGTACATACAATTATTTTTTAACGAGTCTCGGCAGTTATTTTTGTACCCTAGTCGAAAATCGTTATAGGGTTTTAAGTTTTCAAATCTTGGCATTGCAATATATTATTGTATATTCCGCAGTATTTTAGCATTTTCTAATTTTTGATTGAAAATGACTAGCAGCCAAATAATTCATTCTGAAAAAACAATTTTACCTTTAAAAATTAGGCAGCTAAATAAATCATTTCAACTGCCAGAATCCCCAATTCTCATCCGCTAAAATACCGTTTTGGAACGCTAGAACCATTTTTCTCTTCTTTAATGCTATTGTCACTTCCCTTTTCAATGCATTGCGTTATATACAGCATCAGCTGAATCTTTATACCTGGCTTCCGAAAATATGTAATATTTTACAACTGTCAGCTCATGAATTCGAAGGCGTTTAGTTGACTAGAAGCAAAAGATGTTGCCTAATTACATTGAAATTAGCATAAAATGTCCTTGATGCTTATGGTAGCTTAATAAAAATTAATTAAAAAAATGTTCTGTACATCTCTATCTGATAACATAATATACTGAATAAAAATTACAACTCTGTTATTATCTCTACCTATTAGCCTGAGCACACACTTCAGGCGAATGATTTGGCTTTTGAAGAATATCATAGCTGACATTTATAAATGCCAATATACATTGTAAAAAGTATGCAACCAAAGTGTTACCATACGGAAGTAAAAGGGATTCTAACTAGGAAAAAGTACAGCGTAGATACTCATAATTATATCTACAATTTACTTCACAGCAGTTTCATGTTTCCACTCCCTTTTGCCCTATAAAATCTACCTACAAATAAACAAGTTTTAAAAATAAGTACAAAACATAATCACTGGATAGCTTTAAAAGTTATAAGAACTCATAAAATGATATCATAGCAAGCTACAACATGTATGATGATGCATGAAAACTTTATTTTCTACGAGGAGCAGTTAGTTGACTCGTGATGACTTGATGACTTGGTTACAGTGAAATTTAATCCTCACACTTGGAAGAAATAAAATTTAAACAGTTTTGTTGTTACTCTACTCTACTCAACAGCTAAGCCGTTTGTTTTTTAAGGAAAGAGCAAAAAAAGCTACGTCACTATAAGGATGTTAGCTAGCCAACAAAGAGATTCTTTTGTGAGTGTCGGGCGATACTGATACGATGAAATATTTTGTAAATACTTGCAACGTTGCAACATACATGGTGTTTGCTCTTTAGTTAGAGTTTAATCATAACTTGGTTTGTTAGTTCACCATCTATTTTTTTTATAGAGCAGCGAGTCAAAGTGAGATGTAAGACACATGGACCAAATCGCTACTAACTTGTGCAGCGCTATCATTCATTGTCATCTACAAAAGTAATCAATAATTAAATTATATGCCTAGGTAATGCATCCTCTAATTTGCCCTTGAATAAAATATTTATCATTATATCATAACATAAAACCCTTTTCCATTAATTTCACAAAAAAGAACGCGCTATCTTCCGTACAGCTATGGCTCCTAGTGTCGAAGAACAAGGTCGAGTAATTAATTCTTATAAAATAAGAGAAACGTGGTCAAGTGTAAAATTAAGAGTAAGCTTAATTTCAAGATGATTTTTATGATAGTTTTAATTTACCAAATTTTGGGCTTATTCATATAATGACTCATAATTAGTAATCATATGACTAAGCAAGCGTGATTGTAAAGGGAATGGAGATGTAAGTATTATTTTTCGTCAAGAATACGTTAACGAAGTAGGTTGAGTCCGATTGTAGATTGTTATTGCTATTTTGATTTTCCAAGGATTGACAGATATATCAAAGAGAAAAAACTCGTTGTATTTTGATCTTGGAGGAAAAGCAATATAGAATTACGATTTAGGAAGTTTTTCGTGTTTAACAAAGATTAAATCTGTATGTGCTATTTTGTAAAAAATATACCATGCTTACTGCTCCAAGATTTACTTTTTCTTTCTTGAAAGATCACAGAGGATAACATTTAATGTACCTATACATATTCATTTTTGCTGATGTAGTCAAAATCTGGGTTTTTTGTTTTGGACGAATTACTGGCAAGTGTTCGTATGTCGGAACGTTTCATGTATTGACTTGTACCGTATGATTTATTACTCTTGTGGTTGTGTGGTATATGGATTGCTCAACTTATTGTTAGCAGATCCAAAACATTCACAACATCCATGTGTGTGGCATGTTTACATTTTGCCTCTTCAAGACTTTTTTAATACCTTTTTTAGGCTAGCCGAAGAAGGAAGCAGTTTAAGAAACAGAGGGTTGTGTCGATAAGAGCAACATCGACGACGAAAAAGACACAATAACAAATGTTTCTCATGAAGTTGATAACTTGATGAAATCACAGATAGACAAAGGTTACGTTTCACAGAAGTCATATCAAGAGATCAGGTTAGTGTGTTCCATAGAATCAGAATCCATCTGAATCAGCCTATTGTCATAATTGTCGGTTCGAGTTGAAGATCACGCATTGAAAAATAAAAGTCAAGAGGGTCATCCTTTCCACTGTTTTTAAAAGCTGATGATATGGTCTTCTGCTGACAGTCGATTGCTCGCTTAACCACACCATATTATTCATTTGTAGTCATCCTGATTACGTCAACGAGTGGGCAACAGCTAGCTGCAAAAAAACATTAAAAATAAAATGAAGATTAGCACGATCCATCGAGTTAGTCATTGTTTTCATTAAAGTTAAAATTATTTTAGCACGCGCTTCCAGTAAACACTTTAACAAATTGTTGCCATAAACATTTTCAGTCTTATGCTTATGTCATTTTAAAGATTCATAATTTAACCTTTTAAATAATATGCTACCGTGAAATGCGTCTTTATTGCTTGCTAATTCGCTCTAGGAAATTAGAATTCACTTTTATCATTATTTAAAAAGACAAGCTGTAACTTTGACTAGTTTAAATGATTGCATAATATGCCTTAGGCACGGCAAGACAGGCTTGGTTAACTTGGTTCAGTAGGTAATTCAAATTTTGCATAATATGTAGTAGAATGAAACTAGTTATGCGGATCAAAATTCCTGTTCTCCACGACCTACTTTTAGGCAACGAACTAGATTTAGACTAGGTTTCAATTTCAGCAACTTAGAAATCATTCTTCTTTCAAATTTCAAACGAGTCATTCTAAACCCTGTTATGCAGGGTATGCATTGCATACCAACGTAACAATCGGTTGCTTAATAATTTCTTGCAGATTGTGCAAAGCCGGTTTTCCATGCTAGTGTATGCAATTTAATCACTTCACTTTGTGGAGCTGCTCCATTATTATATTGCAATTAGAACTTCATGTTAGACAGGTAATATTGTTTTATTCGACTTTTTGTTTTATTTCATTTTCAAATCTTGTTCCGAACTCTAGAATATTTTTTTCTGTCCTTTACTTTTACAGTTTAGCTGTTAGAGAAGGCATTAGATAATTTTGGTCCTTCCTGTCTGAACCGAGATGGGCTTTCGTTTCCATTTATTTGCTCTTAATTCAGAGAGATTTTTGTGCACAAATAAAAATCCAGCGAGAGGGTCTCCCATTGTTGACACACTACATAATGCACGAACTCATACCACGAAATTATCATCCATCAGCATTCCATGTCTTTCCATGTATAAATGTGTGGACTAAGGAAATTCGAGTTTTCTACACTCCGCCAAACAAGAATTATCACTTTGATAAGGGAGGAAGGCAAGGTAAGGAAAAGTAGAGTAAGGTAAGGTAATGCAAAGTAAACAGTGAAAAACATTGTGATGAGGGTTCATCCAGACATTTGAGCCATGCTCAATGTACATAGTACATACAGAGTACAGACTCTAGGACATTTAAATCGTTTTTTTTGCCATGGGAAAAGTAGTGCTTAAAAAGCGTTCATTTTAAAACCATAATGTTTTTTCATTCCTTCATGCAGGGAAATGGAACTAGGTAGGAAAACTTATAATATAGCTTCCAGCGACCAAAACCTCTGTTCCGTTGCTTGCTCCCGTTGATAGAGCAAAAAAAGATGTGTTTTCCTCCTGTTCGAGGGTATGATCACAATGATTAGGATGGAGTGAGTGGAGAGTATACAGATGTGCAAGGCACGTAGAAATAGCTCAGCACAACGAAACATACATGGCACTATAAAAGTGGTAAGGGTACCCTCTACGGAGTCAGAACAAAAGGGCTTCTCCTCAACTTCCCTTTTTTTCAAGAGAGCTGGCTCACTTCTCAACCATTATTTTTTCCCATTACTTCCTTCACTCTTCTCGCACGCTTATCCTTCTCGTTTCAAAACATTATTCACGAGGCAGCAGGCACAGGAGAAAAAAAAACTGCTTGAAAAGCAAGCAGCTCAGAAAAATGAGTCCAGTGACATTGACTGTTGAAATGAAACGAGAAAGGAAAAAAAGCGAACGGATGGATGGATTCGGATAAGGATTACGATGCATGAGTTCACAATAATGGTTTTTCCCTTTGGAGAGTGTGTCTATTCGACGTGTTTCCATTTAACTTGTATGAGTTGTATGCATGCTTGCTTTTACTTTGTTTAGTTATTTAACATATATCACCAACCACCGTGTACACCGTCCTAAAGGTAAAGGAGCAGGGGCAACTTTAGTGTTGGTAATTTTGTCCATCAATAAAATAGAAATAATGTGCAATGCAATGCAAGAAAATGATGTGTGATGTAATGTAATGCATATGTGAGATGAAAATGTGTGCAAGACTGTGTGGCGGGGTAATATTCGTATGGAAATGGAGTGTTACATGGCTATATTATCTGAAGGGAACATTTCTTCATTTCGTACGGTTTAACAAACAACCACCGAGGCATTATTATTATGCGTGTACTTTTATATGTGGAAGTGGCAGCATTAGATTTTTTGAAAGTGTACCCCTCTTTTTCTCTCTTTATCTTGTGTAAAATGTAGTAAGTAGTGCTTACGACTTCCTATCCGTTCCGTTTGTCCGTGTCATGTCGCGGTTCTCATTCTGACTGACGCGGCGGCGGTGCCTTACTGTTTGTTATGCCTTGTTCCCTTTCCTTTTCCATTCGTTTCTCTCCATATATATGCATATGTATATGTTACCCAATTTTTCATTATGGATATGCTTTCAATGAAGCAAAAATATATGCCCCTTCAAGTTTCATAAGGGTGGAAAAGAGAAGAGATTTTATTTAAACTATAGGTATGGATAATATCCTTTAAGGGTTCTTTCTCCTGAATGAATTTTCATTCAATATGAATGTTATTCGTATTCCAAAAGAGAGAGGTAAAGTAATATATGGGAAAAATATACGTCACTTTTGGGATCCAAGGAAATGAAAAAGAGGGGTCTTCAAGAGAAGCCCTTCATTTATTTTTGGGGACTTATTTGTTAGACAAGAACATTGCTATGGATTTATTTTCAAAAATACCCTGCTGGATGTTATAGGATGCCGAATGTTGATTGAGTAAATAATACAAAGCTAGAGCTCATACGTACAAAAAATGTCAACCGTGGATTTACACAGTATGTTCAAATATGCCAACGGGTCAGTTATTCATATTAGTCCCTGACATCCCTAACAATGTTATCAAATGAAAAAAGGTAAATATACTGACGTAAACGGCTAGTCTAGAAAGCGAGGGCTTATTTTAAAAATTCTTTTACGATAATAAGGCAAGGCCTGTTATGTAATTCTTACCTTTGTAATAATTAAATTGGCATTGGCAATATTGGTGGATGGATCATGTTTACGATTGCTGCCACCACGCAATGGCATCTAAGAGTTCTTCATCTTCGGGGCTAACTGGTTCATAGTTTTCGTAGTCATACAGACCTTTTCCTTTGATGGTCTGGTTGGAATTGACATAGGAAGCCTCTGAAGCGTATGATGGGGAAGATGGGTCTTCACTGGACGTCGGTGACAACTGGTTAGCATTCGGTGTAACTGTCATTCCATTACTATTGCTCTCCGCCAAGAGGGCAGCGGCGACAGACACACTGTTGGGGCCGTGAAGATGATGATGACTTAAGGACAAATGACGAAGATGATTACTGGAGAGGTGTTGTTGCTGGTGATGAGGATGATGTTGATGATGAGAATGGAGGGCGGCTAAATGATGAGAAAGATGAGGTACGACAGCACCAAAGTCGGATGTTGGGGAAGAAGATGATGATGACAATGCGAAGGCATCCCGCTGATTATTAACTCCATTCATTTGCTGTTGCTGCTGCGGATGCGATTGTTGGTGTGCCAGCAGTGGTTGTTCTTCATTCTCGTCGTCGTCGCTAATCAAAATATCTTCACTGTTAGTGCTAACGCTACTGCCGCCTGGACTCGTTAAACTAAACGAGCCCTTGATGTTAAGCAGCCCCTGGAGATTTCTGATGTAGTCAACGGCACACCTGAGAGTTTCAACTTTGGACATCTTTTTTGATCGATGACCAAGAGGAATGTGTTGCTTGAGGGCTGCGAAACCGTTATTTACCTGGAAAAGTGTGAACACATAAAGTCATCAGCATCAAAGTCACTATCTTTCATGTTACGGCGGGGTTTTATGATTCTCCATTGTTAACGTAGGTCATGGGTCAAGCCATAATAACGGAAGTAAAAACATGCACGACTGCACTGAGAATCCGTTAGAAAAATAATGCAATCGTATTTGAATAAATATTTCTTTGAGCGTTGGAGCTTATTGTCAAAACATTACTGTTTATACATCGTTTTTCATCCTAATCATTCATGCATGCCCACATGCCTGGCATCCGTCTAGTTACATGGGTATCTCCGAGTTAAATCATTGTAATCCTTTGTGCACTATAATCATCATAAATAATGCAAGCAAACACTGCATCAAAAGAAAAATCCTTCCACGGAATTCAACATGATCGCGCATCCAACTGACCAAACAAACTTGATTATCTGTACACAGCTTTCGTGCTCTTTATCAGAATTTCCGAACGAGAAGAGAAAGGGGCAGATAATAAAAACACATTGTCTCTTTCATTTTCCGTATTATAATTTAAACAAATACTGCATTGCACACGTGCGCCTCACTATATGTTCCAGGCTATTATGTGACGAAATGCAAACATTCGATTCTTTCTTCCGTTCCGGAGCAATTTATTAATAGTTTGATCCAGGTATTATGAGAATTTAATGCAAATGAATGTTAAGAGGATTATATGTCCCTCCAATTCACTACATTGCATAGTAGATTGCAGCAGACCCTTTTTCATATATTTACCTTCTGAAATATTGCTTCTCCGAATAAAGGGGAAGGAAAAAAGATACATTATGTTTACGTAATGGTTTACGAGGTTCATCTTCACCGTTATAGGATTTCCCTTCAAAGATACATTTTCCTGGAGTTGGAAACACACAACACGGGAAGGACATTTATACACATTTTTTCATGCCGTATCTGATGGAAATAATTACATGAGTACAATAAACCCGCTAGACTCACCACTCAGAACAAAATAACAATACCTATCTGGTAATAATGATGATTGTGTAAAAATTGGAGTTTGTTTAGAAGAATACATCAAGTATAGACAAAAAGGGGCCTTGGCATTATTACCTGTTTCATTTTAAAATAAATTTGTTCAACTTCCCTTGCCATCATTTTCTAAACCTGTCCACCGAAAGAGGTAGTGTGAACTAATCATGAATCATGTACACTGTGTTTGCAGAAGACCACTTCGTTTTACTGCAAAAGTAGGGGCCAGGTAAAAATGAAGGGAGAGAGAAGAGAAAAAAATCTAATTTCCGGAAGGCCTTGAAATGCATAAAAATTAGTCTCTCCTATATTTGCTATTTAAAAAAGTAATAATTATGTGCATAAAAACGCGTTTTATCCGTGTATCCTATAGCCTACTCCTGGCCAAGCAGAGACGAAGTTGATACGCAAGGCAGATGAGGATGTCTTGCCTGTGGACATGATCCTAACAACACAATATCAAGTTGCTGGCTTCAATAATTTGCCTACTATTTTAATATGAAAATATAATCTGCAAGGTCAATGGATACTAAAAAATATACTGCTTAGTAGTACTGATGAAAACGCTTTGAAAATGACTCATATGATGAGGTTCAGGAGTATGGTTCTTCCCGTGAAAGAAAACATACTTAGCAAAAAGATTTCCTTACATAATACGGACCAGAGTAGAGTGAATCTTAGGAATAGGGAGGAGATACCCTTGATAACCTTGCATCGCTCATCGTGAGTAAACCAACTGTTTTCCTCGGTGAGAGCATTTATTACTTTTAAAAGACACTCATGTGGATGCATACAAGCATTCTCAATACACAAGCCAAAAATACTTGTAAAAGAAGTTGAGCAGTGTGCTTTTAAAACATTGCACAGCTCTGCGTTACGTTTTTCTCTCATGTCAATTAGGTATTACTATTTCAAGACCAGATGGCAAGTAAGAGGAAAAAATGAAGGAGTAAGGTTATGTTGCTGCCACTGGATTCCATCTTACTCGGTCACTTTCAACTTTACTTTTTTCACGTATGAATAACTTAGGACGATGACGAGAATCATAACTGCCATTCCATGCTATTGCACAGTTACACGTTATTTCATACATCCTGTCACTGGTTTCGTTGGAAAAATAGATATAGGTGTATATTAAGTATTATGCACAACATGCAACCCAATATGCTACTTTATTTCTGCACTAACTGCACCCTTTCTTGGCTCATTCTGAAGCAATTCTGTCGTTGGTACGGTTTTCCTACTAATCGTTTCAGCGATTATTTTTATATACTTCAAAAAAACAATCGACACAGCTCCTGTGCCAACTGGCGGAAAAATAGACATGATATTATTTTATTCGAAAGAAAGGTGATTCTGAATAAACCATGAATGAAGAAATGGTTGACTGGTTGATTTGTTGAGAGAGTCAATAAACCTAAAAATCAGACATTTGTTGTATTCTCCCAGCAGCATAGAAGGCAGAGATATCATGATTACTTTAACGAAACAGCGACAGAAGGTAATACGCGGATCCGTAATCACGAACCTGTGACGCTCCTTATTCACCAAGGCATGAGCTTCCAGACACTTATGCGTTTGATTTTTTTAACAGAGCTCCTTGCACATCCATTTTTATTGAGCTTATTCCACTCTGATGATAATTACTGTGAAAACCGAAATCATGGCATGGTAACGCCAGAAGGTGCATAAGCCAGTCAACAACAGTTAACCTTCTCAGTCCACCAGTTTATTGTGTGCGTGATGTTGATGTGTATTACACATTTTCTCAAGTGCGTGCGTAAAACTTGCCCATTTATTAAAACCCTCAAGTTCAAAACTGGCTTGATGAAACATTGACCCAGAAGGGAACACAATATGCCAAATGTCATTTCATCTTGTGTGTTTACATTCAATTGAAAAATATTCCTTACCTGCTTTACTCTATTCCTTTCCCTTGCATTTCTCCTCGCTACTGTTGCAGGCTGATGGGATCTACCTGGTATTCCCAAATTGGAAAAGTTAATCTTTCGCTTGCACTTTGAACCGAAAAGATCTGAACCTGAGTTATTGTTGTTGTTGGCAATATTTCCCGAGCTGTTGTTATTCCCTATACCCCCACCACTGCTGTTTACGGACCCAGGACATTTTCCTATTGAATCAGATCCTCCATTGATTGTAATAGTACTATTTGGAGTGGAGCTGGGACTTGAAATAGGTGAGTGGATTGAACTAGTTCCACTTCCACGACCTGAAGCACAGAATTTTATTCCGTGATGTGAAGGGGTGAGACTTCCCATTGAACCGTTGGAACTCAATCCTCCCCCCATATGAGGGGAATCAAGTCCTCCGAGAGCCATTGAGGTTGCCATTTCGAACATGACAAAATGATAATAGTCAACACTAACAAGCTTTTTTCTCTTAAGTCAAGTATAATTAGTTTAAACAAACGGTCCGGTTTTCATTATTGTGATTGTAACGATCCCTGTTCTCTTTAAAAACTGCTGCAAATTCACAACTCTATATATACCACTTGTTTTGTCAAGAGTCAATAAAATTGTTAAAATTGACAAACAGGGCAATCGCACTTCCAGGTAGTATTACATTGCCCCAAGTTCATTGTTAGACTCACTTCCCTTTCCTTTCGTGCTGGGTATAATCCACGGAAATAAAATTGCAACGAGAAAAGACAGAAGAAACTAATTTATCAGCGCACAGGATGTTCCTTGTGAAAAGCAGCGGCCATTAACTTCTTGTTACGTTGGCTGACTCCCACTGCCTGCTCAAGTCCATTTAAATTTGACTCTACAGAGTTGAAGAGAGAGAAAGAGAGCAAACAGCACACGCTCCAATCTAAAGTCAACCCTGAGTATGTTCTGCACACACAAGATGTTGGTTACAGTTGGTGCACAAAAGCACTGACTCGCGGAAGGATAAAAAAGGCACGTCCGGTGATGCTGGAAGCAGTTTGGGAACTGACATGAGCGGAAAGAGGGTCCATCCAACTTGTAGTTGCAGTTGTGAGTAAGCCAGTGGTTGCCTGCTCCCGTGCTCCAAGGAAAAAGGAATCGTATAAACACGAGAAACACAATGGACAACCACTTGGTTCGTACTTGTCACTAGAAAGACGTGTTGCATGTATGGAGAGGAGAACGTGAAGGAAATTACTCCTGAAAAATACACAGCTCTCTTGCAACAGCTACAACAGCCGTGCTAACTATTCTATGTAAAGAGAGAGAGAGAGGGTAGGTGCTTCAAGCTTAGGAACAAGACAGGATGGTGCTGGTGGTGGAGTTTTTCGAGGTGTAGGGAAGCAGACAAATACGGGTTGCAAGATGAGTAGGATTTCGATACACTCACGAGACGGGCAGATGGAGAGAGAGAGTTTCCCTTCTTTTCTATGACTTTAAACAGGAGTCTTCTCTCTCAGTCTTCCCTCTTTGGTCACACTTATGTTGGATTGCTGTGCAGACTAGATTTTGTATGAGACTTTACAAGAGTAAAACGCTGACTAGTCAGATGGAAAACACTACGAGAGACTCACCACCACCACTGCTTCTCTTTTTCTACGGCTTCATTTTCCTCCGTCTGTGTTACATTAAGCAGTTGCATTGGATGTTGAATTAGAGGAACACCTTGAGCAAGCGAGCTCATCTAGCAGACACAACTGGATAAGAAGAAGCGTACAACAAGGGCAATGGAAGACTCGCATATATCTTTTGAAGGAGCATCACTCAGAGATATCATTCCAATAATTGCGCTTCCTTTACAGATAAACCCAACTGAGGTGGGGAAAAAGATTTTTACGAATTACGAAATATCGCATATCAAATGCATTGCTATAATTTCTTAGTAGTCATTTCAACTTCTGGAATTGTATAACAAGGCTCAGCGAGATGGTAAAATTTTGCATTCTGCAATGCATCATTTGCTGCATGATGCAAGCGAGTCGGGTACAAAAGATCCAGACGGAGTACGCGTAAAAATTACTATTATTTTTTATATCTTATTGCAAATGGGGCATGGCAATATAAAAATGTATTTATAAGCGTGCCTGAGCTGCACAAGTAGTTTTATAGGTAGACATCACACTGAGAATGCTCCATGCTTTAAGTATTTAGTTGAAAAGGGAGGACTCAGGGCGGAATCATTATTTTGTCAATTTTCCTGTCATTGAAACATGGGAATCGAGTAACGAGTGACCAGGTGAAAATGTGAAGTTCAAGATGCAATGCAAATTTATAATAATTATAATTAATGTAGTGACCGGCATTCGCCGCTCTACCTCTCATTCCCCTCGCGTCTAATTGTAAGTTTTTTCATTTCGAAGCTCGCTATTCTCGAAGCAGTAGACTGAACCCAGGAGTTTGAGTTGATATGAAGGGAGATTTACTGTGTTGGATGAAGGCCCTAAGGGATGAAAAGTGATGCCTTGAGATAGGGTAGTTTCCTTTTTGAATGGTTCATTCCTTTTCCCCCTGCGCTGTGTTTCTTTCCAATGTCGTAGTAAAGTACCGCAGCGACGAAGGATAATGATGACTGTGCTGGATTGGATGGATTGGTTTTTGTTGAGGAATGCCTAGAGAGACTCTCTCTCTGCTTCTATCTGGAAGCCCACGCGACTCGAAAGAGGATTACGCGTGCCTTGTTTCACCCCATGTCTTGTATGCAAGGATGAGTGTACATTTCACACAATGTGAAATCGAACGGTAGCTATATATGTACTATGCAGAGTGATACAATAAATGTGCACATTATTCCTCCGATATTTTTTCTGTCTAGCACAAATTTTACCTAGTGAAATATATTATCTTTTTTTTCTTCCTCTCTCTTCTCTCTCTGGTGTGATTCATTATCCATGAAGATCCAGCAAAGGTTTTAAAATATACGAGTTCAGCTTTAAGTTTGTACATAGCAGAGATGACTTGAATCACTACATGGTACCTTTCGAGTATGCATGGATGGCCTGTGAGCACGTACTACATTTTTCGTGGAGTAGGAACACATACAAAGTCCCTCTTATTCATGTTCTTTAAGTCCTCTTCCTGTCCTGTGAATAGCAATGGATTCCCAGGAGCGACTCTTTCATTCTCAATTCAATACTTTTGTTGTCATTCTCTCTTTGAAATGGCAACTCTGGAATGCTTATCCAGACTTTGAATTTGTTTTTATTAGGTGCCTATTCACAAATAAAAGTTGGCGCTGCACTTTCCAGGAAATATATAATTTGGGTAGTAAATTTCCCACTGTGAGGTGCAATGAGAAAAAAACTGTATGAGTTGAGAATAAAGTCAACTTGATGCAGCACAACATATGTCATGTTTTTCATGTTTCATCAGTTGTCTCTCGCGATTGTAGAGAGCATCCGACATTAACATTGTCATCTCGTCACAGGTATCCCAGCGGGATAAGAGAGAAACAATATAATAATAAAATGACCAAACTGCACTCACATGGACAAGCGAAACTTAAACTTGCAGCGAGATCTTGCAGAGTACTTTTTTAGGAATGGGGATGTGCATGTGGTAAAAAGTGATAAACCAGAACTAGTCAGATAAAGAATTGATGAAAAAAATCACAATATCCATGTAAATCACAGCAAGATGAAAAGAATAGGAAAATACATATAAAAATAGCTTGTATTAGCTCATCAATTTTTTTTCCTATTTTTTTTTCCATAAAGATTCTTGAGGTAGTGAATGGCAATGACAATGAATGCGCTGCATGCATGAAATGTTATATATCCTTACAATAAAGAACAAATATTGTGGTGCGTCATACGACCTGCAGTATAGTTGTACCAGCAATTTATAATAATGCTCCACGTTGTTTTTGTGTGCACACCATTTTTTCAACAAGAGAGGAAAAAAGGATTTGACGGAGTTGGTCAGAAATCCGGCAAAATAAAACGAGGATAATGGAAGCTGAAGAAAATGAAGAAATGCGTATTATACCAATATAAGATATAAGTAAGCTTATCTAATGAGTGGGTGACGGTGAACGTTGTGGTGAAGAATATACTTGTGCACACACAATGAAGGTGTAATATTGATGGAGTCTACAGTCTGTGAGAGCAAAACAGCCAAATTCATGGACCATGAAGAAGACGAAGAAACCATCCAAAAAGCTCGGCTATGCGAGATTAAAACGAGAAAAAAAGAGAAACGAGTAACATCCTGTATTTCTGAACTTGACTTGAAAGCAACAATCGAATCTTGCAACTTGCAATCATTCTAAATATATGAAACTTTTAACCATTCCTTGTAAATGGGTAGAGAGGAGAGTGGAAGGAAGGTGAATACATTATTACTACAAGGATATAAAAAATATATATTTAGAAAAACTAAAACGTGATCTTAAAGGTGAAGGTGCGTATCATCATAACACAATCATACAGCATAAAACGTAAACATGTTCTTGCAAACTTGTTGCAAACCTCGGGCTGGATTGGTCTTTCATGGTCTTCATCACAAGCCAACAATGCAGTTGGCAGTTTAAAAATCAATAGAATTTTAAAAATTCACACATTTCGTGCATTTTTTTTCGGCGCAATAAATTAACTCATCCTGACTTGAGCTCAACTTTTATTGAAAAAATTGAAAACTACTCTCAACTCGAAATGGTTGCAGTTTCCTGTTCAACCATTTATGTATATCAATGTTTTAACAAGATAGCTTTGACTGTGAAAGAGTTTTAAGTCAGGGGTGGTTATTGCATGCTTATTTATATATTATCTGCATTGGAAGACCAATGACATGTATCAACTTCCTGATTTCTTTCCTTTCATTTTTTTCTCCTTCGTGCAACTTTTTCCTATCTAATGCTTTACTCTTTTTCGGAAGCAGTCGAGCTTAACCTAACGTTATGATATGCTACATTGACGTCCTTTGCCCTTTCATGTTTACGTTTTCAACAATAGGAATGTATAAAAAATAGGAGTAGAGGTTGTGTGGTATAATGTGATAGAAAATACAGGAAACAAGTTTCCCCATCTTCAATTCCAGTAAGACACATTTAATAGGATGATCATCATTTTTGTGATAAGGGATGGTAGTTATATAGTAGCTATTATTGTGTTTATAATACAATTGCTGGAAAAGGGTGCGTGTAGAGAACACGTATATCATTACCGCTCCTGTTTATCAGATGAACTCATGAAATGAACGTACCCTTTACTAGGAAAGGTAGGCAGTTTATCATAAAAAGGAAATTTAAGGGAAGCTTTACAATTACACTACAATGTAATGTATTTTAGCGCTAGAAATCTACTGAAAATCATTGCATCTCATGGCGTTAGCGTTGTTTGTGCATGCTACATCAAAAGTTTCAGCCTCGCTGAGCCGGTTTTTTCCCAATGAGGAATTTTCTGAACTAATTTATTTTTACGAAAAGAAAATCGAAAAATGTTCAGTATGTATAGCGTAGTGTGTAACATGATAATAGTGGAAACAAAATGTGTGATGAGAATTTCCAATAAATGGAGCACAACTGTGTTGCTATTCATGTATGACAAATTCTAAACAAAAAGGCTCAGTTTGACTGTGTGATAAAAAAAAGAATGATAAGATACCTACTTGTTAAGTACCTTCTTCAGGAAGAATTTATGGATATATTTTTTGCATAAATACTTGTTGCCATAAAAAATTCTCCAGGTGGCCTAATTCCCTCAATTTTTATCAATTACAGTCCATTCTTAAGGCTAATTAGTAAATAAAACGAACTGAGAAAATTGCATGCAATCTTGCATGCCATCGAACATTATTTCATAAATGTGAACCCAATAATTTGATATCACCTTTATTCCTTCGGAGATTTTCAGCCTAATGGAAATGTCTGAAAATTTATGGAGAGTATCATTCAGGGTAATGACTTATTAACATTTCAACGTCAAACAGAAAAGGGTTTTCTTCTAAAAAAGAAATATCCAAAAGGTTTTTCAGCCTCTGTCCAGGGAAGAGAAGCAAAGGAGGACCATTTTCTTCAAAGTCGTCTTGTGTGCGTGTGAAGGAAAACGAAGAAACTAGAGTAATTGTTTTGTTTTTTAAATTCACAAATAAATTGATGTACGCCTGACAATTAGAATTAGATTAATAAAACCAAGACCTTGACTTTGATGAGTAAAAAATGTGAACTAATGATTTCTTAATAAATTCTAGAATGTTGCTATTATATCATTAATACATGTACGGATGGATGGGTAGGCAGGTCGAATTTTGCCTAAAACGGTGACCGAAATAAGATACCAGTCTGGGTTTTCTTTTATGCTACCTGAATTCGACGCTGCAGGCTGATCCCCTATAAGTACTACTAACCGGGCAGAGACATGAAGAAAAGCGCTGGCAGCTCTGCTGAGGAACATATCAATGTCCCTTTTCATGGCATGAAGCATGCATGCAATGCACTCGAAAAAGTCAATCAGAGAAGAGTCCGACTCCAGGCGAAAGTCCCAGACACATTCAGACAGATAAAATATGGAAAAAGACAACTGGACGAGAGGCGATGGAAGAGAGTGCATTTTACGTATCATTCAATTTTGCATGGTAACACCGGTTAAAAATTTGCTGGACCTTTTTCCGTTCTCGTCGTAGTAAAAGGGAAAAAACAAGTTGGAATTCCTCATCTCATATGCATATTGAAATGTGATACATTTTCACACGCAAGAGGAGTTCATAAACGGTTTCTCTCTTAATACCAGTCAATTATTACACTAAAAGTTTTGAGCGTGTTCCATACTTTCTGCAAGGTGTCTTTCTCCTCGCTCCATACTCTATTCCTCAGGTTGACGGATGATGATGGTAATGATTATCTGATCAGAGAGCTCTGGTCAGCCCAAAAAGGTTTTTTCTTTCTATTTTACGTTCAGCAAAACCAGAGCACCATGCGTCTGGGCATTTTTTCCTAGAGATTTTGGGGACCACATAAAGTGAGTTTTGTTGCATGTTAGGTGAACCTCAAAAAGATTCATTTAATTTTTTCATGAAATACAACCTCAATTGTTTCATGAAATGTCAGATCTCGAGCGTTTTGCACAATACGTGGTAATAACACAGAGCCAAAAAACGAGTTTCATTTCTTTTGTAATCCTTTAACATATTTTTCCATTTCATTTTTTCTTCCACTCACAGCTACTGGATGCATTTTTGTGCTTTGAAACGAGATCAGTATAATATGTAAATAATTGGTGAGTTGCTGCCAGTGTGCAGCAAATATTTAGGTTTGCAAACAAAAGTGTGTTCAGACAAGTATTAAAAAGTTCCAATTAGAAAGGGACCGCTGGCAAGCATAACGATTCCATTCGTCTGACTGTTAATCGTCTTAAATAAAATCTCACATCCAGCCCTTTCTTCCCCTTTTCAATATACAATTAATTGTAAGTGCTAGTTTGTATCCGAAAAAAGCTTATGCATTTATAAGGAAATTGGGAAATTGGTACTGACATGGAACGAATTCGTGACCCTGCCATCGTGCATCCAATAATGCAAAGTCGTTTGTTTAATTAGTTGGTTCCAATTATTCGATCTCACGAATTCCGCCATGACAATATGATGAGCATCATTTAACAATCACGACGTATGCAAATGAATGTAGAAAAATGTCAAGTGTATGTGTATCATCAAGCAGTAATTGCTCAGCCAGCCTGGGTGCTCGTAAAGGGTTAATGATAGTCTTAATATGACGTGCAAATTGAATCTAGGAACATTGCATGTTTTAATGAGAGCAATTATCTTGAAAACTCACAGTGCGAAAAAACTGGAATTCCTCTATCACTTTTTCGCATCATACTCAATCTAATAAACACTTAGACTTTTATGCAATTCAAACGTTGCAGAAATACTTGACAAAGATGTTAATGAAAATTGTCAGTGGCTCCAATCTTTCGTAATTACCTACATGGATTCAATGGGTATAACTCATTTGTAAAGTACACCTTGAAACTTAAAGCTTGCAGGTAGAGGATAATTGTTCAACTTTGTAGCATGTAGAATTCACAGACAGATGGTGAGATGGTGTCCATCCAGCTGTTAAGTAATGTAGACTCATGAGTAGCACCGTCATGTTTTACATCTTGACATGACCCTGATTCGGTCATCATTCAATTTAAGAGCTACTACAAAAATATCACATATCCACTCTCTGTACCTAAGTAAATATAACAGCGTCCCTTTGCTTCAGCCACTCCAACGCATGACCTTGAGATGAGAGATGAGACAAAACACATGACAAACATGTGACGAAAAGGACAAGGAAACATGGGGTTATGTATTAATAATATCGTCTCCTTTGGAGTTTTTTCTTCAAATGCTTTCCTTTTAGTTTGGACTATGTCCCATGCGTAGCTCTTGATGAAAATGGTTATTCCGTGTCTGTCGGACTGTGTTATTCCTCGGAAGTCTTCAGCGTTTAACTTTTTATAGATCAGTTTTCACCATTTGAAACGTCCATTTATATTTAGCCAAATTTGTTGAACCGTTATTACGGTACTAATTAACAGGTTAGAAATTTCAAATTACAACATAATATTATGCCGTGTAATACATCAACTTTAAAAACGTCAAGTCCACATTTGGTATATTAAGTTTTTTTTGGAAAAAGTATTCGTCTGGCCGTTATAATGCTCAACAAAACGTATATTTTTTAAAAAATGTCAGAAATTTCCCGTAGCGGAGCTCCTTCTATGCACCCAAATGTTATATGGTTTATTGTATATAAAATGTTGCACTTTGCACTGCCGTTAGTAATCTTAATGTGGCTGCAAAGCCATGTAGAAATTTCCCATTAACCGATTTTTTCTACAGTGAACAAAGCCTAATATATTTTTATTAAATGCTTGTCCGCTTGATTTGCATCAGATGAATCGAAAGTAGTAAAACTTGTTGATATAGAAAGTTAGGTATGCGTATGTGCACTTCAAAGGGAGTACCGACCGACTGATCATTGTTGTGCTAGTGTGTACACTACAAACAAAACATGACTACCTGGAATCCTTAAATTAATCTGTCGGCTGCTGGTCCTTAAACAGTTTCAACTTTACGAAGCGACCTCATACCGACCCATAATTTGTTTATTACTGCTTGCTTTATTTGCTCAAGTTCATTGTTTACAAATGCTATTATTACATTGGTTGGGATGAAAATCCTGTAGTATATGTATGTATGCATACATGTACCTGGTTGAACAATTAAACATAAGAATTCAAAGGTTAAGGTAGCTATCAAATTTGTGCCTAAATGAAACAGGACATATAACATTAATGCTTAAGCCGACGAAATCTATAAGTCCGATAACTGCACGGTTTCTAGGTCCGAGGAATTTTGAGACGTTCTTTATTTCTGCCCAGTAAATTTGATTAAAAGATATATGCACATGCAGGTGGTAAGTTTAAAGGAATTTCAAATAGTAGAATAGTCTTCATTCCAGAGAGATTTGCGAATCCTCATGAAATGAAGAGAGAGAAAACCATAATTATCCTTACATTGCCTGCCGGCTGCATGATACACACTTGTGGAAGCGGAAATGGATGAAAACAGCTGAAAAATGTAGCAGTGAAAAACCTGATTTGTTTGTGCAGTTCATGAATCTTGAATCTTGATTATTGTTAGCGAAAAAGCTCATGATTACACTATGAGTGGACTAGGTGTGTAGGGAATATTGTAGCGTACCTGTTTCCTCTCTTTACGTTTTTTGAAGAAAACGTCCGTAATATTTCACCACGATGCTGTATGGACTCATTCATATCAACACAGCGAGCAGGGAAATATTTCAAAAAATTTCCCACGAAACCGGTTTCCAACTTACACAAACGCAGAGTGTCAATGATGCTGCCACGGTTGAAAGCCTTTTATTCATCGTAATATAAATAATGAAGTCAAGTCATTTTTTGAAAGAAAAAAACTCTGAAAATGCTAGGATTACTCACAGAGTTGAGAGAGCAGGTGCTTCCAAGAAGTTTCAGGATGACTGCCATTTTCAGTTACTCATACGGCATGATGATATGTGTGTAATGTGGAGTTTGCAAGGAAAGCCGACACATCCACACGAAGAAAAAGTCATAATAATAGTTTAACATGGGAAAGAGTGACTACAAACTGAGGGGAAAACATTACAGAGCAATAACAATATTCAGAGCGTTTTTTTTCATTCTTTTCACGATGAAAAAAATGACCCGAATGATGATACTTTATTATGTAAAAAAGCATTATTACATACATGTACATGGCAGTAGCACCTGCGCACAAAATAGCCTTTATATAAAGGTAATTCAGGGAAATCATTTGATAATTATTTATGTAGCCAAGTCTTGGGTCGGAGGAGTACCAGACCAGGAGTCCAAGCCAAACTCTGGTTTTATTTTAATTTTTTCCTTTGCATGACATTTGTTAGTTGCCGCTCTCAAGTTGTTTGCAAGCTTTTGACACAGCCTCATCTTAACAAGTGGAGTAGAAATGGTAATACTACCACGCAAGCTGATCCAGAGCATGGCACAGGCCACAAATAAGCGACCAACAGAGTCAACCTAAAAACGAGAAAAAGTAATTGCAACAATCTCAGCTGCAGTCAGATTATCCCTTTGTTTTGCTCCTTCTTGTGTTTACGTAAAAAACCCCTAAAGTGTACCTGATTAGAGGAGATTTAGATTTAAGAGGCGATCATCAACTCTTCTGACCGGATGCAGCTGTGGGATTATGCGAGTTGGACCTGTTGTAGGATACATGCCATCCTCATGGTAAACACGAGACAATGGCAGTACTTTTTCCTTTTGCCGTTTACTTTGCACTGTATCACTCTTATCTTTGAAAGAAGAGGAAAAGTGTGCGATATAGAGCTTGATAGGAAGTGGATTATTGCTCGCTTTAATATTGCAAATTGAGTGAATGTCACGTTTTGGATGATTTGCTCATCTGCTCATGTTAAAAGTAATTAGGTATTTGCGATTCGTAGTCAAAATAATTTTTTTACTACTCTCTCTTAAGCTCCTTGTCATGCGTCATTCTTTTGAAAATAGGCACAAGATGCTTTTTCCAGCACGTGCGGTGACACTGATAGAGGACGTGATTGCAACTGAAGCATTTCCTCGATGGACTTTTTTTCCAGGTGGGACATTCTTTGTTGGATTCATATAATCATTTTTGATTTTACTTTGTGAGCTTATATATTCAGCCTCTCATCATGCATAGCTTGTTTCCTAGAAATTGTTAGATGACAATGTCCTTGACCACCAAAAGCAACCCTTTAAATCCAACAGTGAAAATGATGGGGAAGGAAGCATAAAGTAGAGGAGAAAGAGCCCGAGCGTGCGATATGTCACACTTGAATGAACTCATCATTATGGAAATTATTGTAAGTGGAGGTAAGATAAATGTGTGCACTTCACTGCCGCCGGTATTTTGCTGCGGTTAACGGAATACGGGACACAAAGGGGTAGCTAGCAGCCGTGGGGTTTATAACGTAGAAAATAAGAAAATCTCAAGTTTTTATCGTATTTTTCCACGCACAACACCTTTCCTTAGTTTGCATTACATCTTCTTATCACTTATCGCAAGCTGATTTTTACGAGCTTTTGTCTACGTTGTTGTTGTTGCATGCTTGCATGTTGAAAAAGACGTGGTTTAGTAGGCGGGCAGAAAAATATAAGCTCATTATCATGTTCTCAAGAAAAAACGGCTTCAAGTCGATGAGGAAAGTGTTATGGGGAGAATGAGAGGAGAAGCAAATAATAATCTCATCTCTCTCAATTCAACCCAAAGAGAAATTCAATCTGCATATATGTGAGAGGAGAAAAAGGGTTGACCCGCTTAAGGGCTTCTTTCTTTTCCGACGTAAGGATCACCCTGATCGCTCTCTAAGTACACGCACTCCCGTCTTTGCTATTTGTTCGCTCGCTTTTGAGCAAACAATGTTTTTTTTCTATGATCTTGAACGGATAACATTCTAGAGAGAGTATATAGTTAATAGGTAGTTTTTTGTTGTTGAGGAAAAAGAGTTAAGTTATGAATTATGATGCATGAGCATGGCATGATGATGTGTGCATAATGACGATGAAGGTCTCTAGTCAAAGGGTTCATTTGAAGGAAAATGAAGTGAGATTTGAGATTTTACTGATCGATTTTTCTCAAAGATATGGATAAAAATGTTTGTTTGAAATTGACTGGTTGGCTGGAAGAGAGTGTTATTTCGACTCGGGTTTTTGTCAAGATGATGGCCTTGTTCAAGGCAAAAAGGTGAACAGCACCACCTGGACTTTGCGTGAAAATGGATGATTGCTGCTGGATTATTTGCCATACCACTTTTGCATCTGGTCTTGTTGTAACAAATCCAAAAGGGAAAAATTGTAGCAACCCAAGAAGAAAAGGGTTAAAAAAATCCGTGTAAATAATACCGTCTCTTCTTGGGATGGTTGCCGGTTGCTGCCAAATAAAAGTTTTACAAATATATTCAAATTGGTACTGGAGCAAGATATGGTGGAAACGTGCAGAGTGCCCTGATCTCAAAATTATATAAACATGTTACCTATTTTATACAATGTCTGCGTATTTTTTGGATTGATCCTGTAAGTAAATCAATCTTGTGCTTTTGTGCGAGGTAACGTTTAAAAGTAAATTAGTATATAATTACTTGGCTTAAATATGCATCACGTTCTTAAAGCATCTGCATTTTTTAAATATTTTATTCGGCACAATAAATTTAAGACAATCAGTTCTCGGATGCGTAAGCCCCTTATTCGATATTCAAATTATGACAAGCTTCTGATCCAGTAAAAAGGGGTCTACTTTGTACGAAATAATTATCACGAAATCATTTTTCGTCGAAATGAGAGGGTCAGCATAAACATGGTAACTGCGTGTTGATGCAGAAATGTGCTGACGAGAAAACGAAGATCATAATTATTTTTTAATAACTGGCTTTTGTATGCTTATGTTACCTCACTTAATTACAGCTGCACATTTTATGAGTAATTAACAGCAAAAAGATACGCTTTGAGTGATCAGTAAAAACCATGTAGCAATTTCATTCCTATTTGAGCATTTGAGATGACAGCATGATCTTGATTAGTCACTAAGTTAATAGGCCCTGGGCAGTAGGAAAAAATCTTGCACGAAATACAACGATGCTCTACTTTTCACACATTGATTCTACTAGTATTTATATATTTGTATGCAACCTGTCTCTTACAACAAAAAAGAATAAAAAACCAAAAAACAATTATCCAGCATCAAGTAATTGCATGATTTGCACTAATATCTTGGCCACATAAAATTACATACACAATAATCAATTTAAATCTTGAAACTTGCATTTAAAAAAATTCCATTCGTAATCCTCTTCTTCAGTTCTCTTGAAATTTTCAAAGGTGTTAGGCTGAACACCTTTGAAAAAACAAGAAGCATCGTATTATCTTAAAAACAGACTCCACCTGACACGTTCAACTGCTACTGATTATCTACTATTCTTACGCAATAAAAAAGCAAAAAAAATATAGACAAGTTTCGATAGTTGCTACTGAAATTTCTTTTTTATGCAAGAATTTGTGTTACATGTGCTATTCTAAACTAGTGCTACCGGCTATTTAATAAGTTCTCTCTACAGGTGGCCTGTTTTTCAACAGTCTGCAAAATGTTTATCATTTTGCCCCACCCAACCTTCCCAGCTCTGCATTTGCTACATGTTTTGATGACAGTGCATCCCAATCTCTCTCTTCATCCCTCTCATTCATTCGGAAGCAGAGTTCGTTCGGCAGAATCTTTTCTGGCAGACAAAATACATTGTATTTTCACACTGTATATTCACTCGCCTTGCAGTGGAGCATGTCACCAAAGGAGCATTATTTTCCCGTATTATATTGAACAACTACGACATTTTCTTTATTCAAAGCGGACAATGAAAAACTCTTGACGGGGAAGGACTCGAGTGGTTGAATAATGCGGAGAATTCCGTAAAAGAAATGAATATATGAATCACAATGAATGGAGGAAAAACAGGCTCGTTCCGTGTCTTTGGCATGCCCATATGGGAAAAAACAGGATGACGGCGCAGGTACAGAGAAATAAAAGCGACAATAATGTGCACGGGAGCTTTGTTTCTAGACATGTTGACTTCTTGGCAGGAGTTGACTTCTCGGGGAATTGCGCCGAAACGCTTTTCAAATGAGATTATGGGAGGCACTAGGATAAACCTGACCGACTTCATCATTTCCCTATTGATATTCTAATTTTACTACAAATCCATCCATTCAAACTGACCAGCTTAATATTTGATTTTGTCTGAGGCTTTATTCTGCTCCCCCATTCATATTTCGAGCAATGCCAGTATCAATAAGTTGTAAAGTCTTTATCAGTTCTTACACCAAAAGCCAAGCTTGACCACCAAAGTGCGTGACTAAAATTCAAACAAATGAAAAACTTCCGAACTCTTTTTTCTTTGATGTGTTCATTCATGAAAAAAAGAGAAGGAGAACTTTTAAATTGAATGGATTGCAATGTGTTTGAGCAGCAACGACACTATATTATTTTGTAATTATACATGGAGAGCAAATTGAACTGTGACTAGAGTAAAAGAAGCTCAAAGATTCATGGGAACAAATTATAATTCAATAATAACAATATCAAAGGACTTTCTTGGTTCATCCGTGGTGGTCCTGTAATGGTCATTGGGGATTTTAGTTTCGTATCCTCGCCAGTCAGCAATATTCAATCACCCGATCACCCCTTCATTCATATTATTTCGCTTTCATTTACTAAACAAAACAGTCAATGAATTTCCGTTTAGAGGAATTCTCTGAATGTACGAATCTGCCTTAGTCATCTACAAAATAAAAGTTGTCTGGACTTCTAAATAGTTGGATGAAATGTGGAACCAATTGTGATATGAATGTCAACCGACTTGAGAGGAAGAAACTCCTTGTAAATCAATAACAGACCACACTTGCAACTTACAATTAGTATTGTGCAAAATTTTTCAATGCAAGACATTGTCCAAATTGAACACTTTCACTAGTACTCAAAGTGATTTATTCAGTGAAGCAAGTATTTTTTGTCTGTTGTTGATTTACTAGATTTACCTACTCATTTGTGTCCTATTATATTCATGTCTGGAATACAAAAAGATGCGGGCAAATTTATAATATGAGAATTGCTCGTCCCCGATTGAAGAAACAACTGTGCTTGTTAGTGAAATCTGAACAAGGCAGGGGAGAATTCTCAGTGTTTTAAATGACCTTTGCTGAAAACAAACGGGACCGGTAGAAAAGCAAATTGAGGCATGTTACTGTCACACTCCTCTTCTGATGAGAAAATATGTATGCAAGGCTAGCCTAGATTTGAGAGAATCCAGCACTTGTGTAAACACAATGGATTTCGTGAAAGAAGAAGAAAAATTTGCTGAAATGGCAAAATCGCAAGTAGAAAGGAAATTCCATCAAGTAAATGGCCGGATAGAGCCACGAGGCAGCATAAAACATAATGCTGACATTTCGCATTCTTCCATCTAATCATAATCATTATACTGGGAAGCATGTAAATGTCAGATTTAAAAGCTGTAAGAATAGCTATCAAAGGAGTCGTTGGGGGTGAATGAGAAGAAAAATGGCCCTCACATCTTCGTTTATCACATTTCATTAGCAATTTGTCCAGTGCAGCAGCAGCCTACCTACATCAAAGAAAATGGACGGAGTTTTGATTCTCTTGAGTGGAGTAATGGATATGCTGGCTCTTATTTGTCCTCGTCTTGCTTTTTTCTCTTTACTTTACCTCCTCAGCTTAAGGCTTTCTTTAATTCAACACACTATATATTCTTGGGATGAGATAAAAATTCTTCTTACATTTCTCTCAACACGCTTTACGTATATTTATCCATCTTTTTTACCGTCATCATCAAATTATTAATAATAATTCAATTTTTCATTTAGCCTGTCAAACTCATCAAAAATCGGTGGCCACAAAGATCAAAGTGGAAATGCACGCGTGTGTGTTTGTGTATATCAAGAAAACAAATACCAGTTTTTTTTCTTCTTCTTTTCTTCTTTCTGTCTGCTACTCTCACTTGCTTGTTGTTTTAGCAGGAGCCTATGCTGCGGGTAGCCGTGTACCTTATATTCTAAAAGATTGTATATATTATTTGGATTTTTTTTCCTGGTGCACCTGGTCCAGGACTCATTCTTATTGTTGATTTTATGATGATTATGTGACCAGTGACTGTTTTCTTGTGGTTGTGCCGCTGCTGCTGTTTTTGTTGCTCTAGGTCTGTAATAGATAGAGGAGAGGAGTATCTTTTCTTTTAACACTTTTATTACTCTCGCAGACTGGACCATACTCTCCTCCTCGTTTTGACTACATCTATAATGTATTATGCAAACAAGGTGCATATTTATAGGGGTTTTCCAACTAATGGCATTTTTCTAATAAACATCTTTCCAATACTTGTATAAATATATGCAATGGCTTCTAACCAATCCATGAATTATGACGGATATTAGTTGCATAGGCAGCAGGGTACACTTTTCCTCAGGTATTGTTTTACCTCTGGTGAGAGAAATGAGTTATTGTTATGAGTCTTCTTTCTTCATTCCCTTTTTCAACACGTCTCATTATCAGCATAAAAATGAAACGTTTCTTTTGTTTCTCTCCTCAAATTTGTTTTAAACAAGACAAATGTTCTACTTCAATGTTGGTAATCATAATTAATGTTTGGGATGGACGAGAATGAAGAGGATTTTTTTTTACAGAGATGGCCAATTTCTTGTAACTTGTGTGTGTATTGTTTCGAGAAATCCCTTTTACCAATCTTCTCTTTGAAATGATGTGCTGAAAATTATTGGAAAAATATTTACTCGTATTAATGAAAAGTCCACATTTCACCATTTCAAAGTTACTCAACAATAAAAGTGTATCAAGTTAAGCAGGTCGATATCGAATTTTATCTTGAGTCGTGAACAGACAGTTGAAAAAAATAAATGGAAAAGAAACTTGGAACAACTGACAATGAGTTAAAGGTGGTCTAAGCACGTCTCCATTTTTTGGCAATGAACAAAGAGAAAATAGAGAAAAAAGTCTGATACCAGTTAACTGCTTGGTATAGGTCATTCACAGATCCTCCAACAATGAGAACGAGCGCACACTTTTGTTCCTATTTCGACCTTTTCTTATTCATTTTTTTCTTTCAGGGTGTTTATTGTAAGCGCCTGAGATGTATCTAGCTCTGATGTTACAAAGGTCCACTTGAATCCACCCCTAGTAAAACACTGGAGTAGTGTTATAATATACTTTTGGTAATGTTACATTTTGTTACAAACTAGAATTGAGAAAAAGGTTCGGGGCAGGGAGAAATATGTGTTTTCAAATGGTTGAAATTTATACCCAATGTAGTGTAGTGTATTACTCAAAACTTGTCGATTTTTTGAATGAGCAAGTTACAAAGAGCACTAGAAAGCAAAAGAAAGAGATGATCTGTGAGTAGTAATTCTATCCAACTAAGAAAAATCCTGGAATTAAATGTTTATTGAAATCTAAAGCATAATAATGATTCTCATCTTCAACGAAAAACTATCTTAGCCCGATAGCCATACACATTTGTGGATGAAACGTGTGTGTACAAGTTGTATCTGAAAAGGTGGGGTGGAGAATGAGAGAGATGAAATTCAACAAGAGTTTAGAGGCTACAAAGAAATTCAAGAATCTCATTGAAAAATAGCTTACAGCTAAGTAGTCTAGAGGGAAAAGAATGGAAGGAATCATCTGAAGGAGCATGTGAACTCGGAAAGTTATCAGTCTTGATGAGCAGTACTCTCTCACAAATTGTAAGAAAGGTTCACACGTGAAGAACCCGTACAAGATGAAAAGTAGAGCTGGAATGAAAATAAAAAACAAGATTTTCCAACGACAAACTGAAAATGTGCTCGCTCATCCTATCCTCCTCACCGTGACACTGTTGAATTTGAAATGGATATACAACTTAAAGGGCTTTCCATATCCTTAAACACATTTTGAAATTGCTAGGGACACTGGTACGCCAGGGAAGATGAGCTCGATGAGCGTAGAAAGCTTTGCATTTATTGCAGTTCCTTCAGTGTCCCATGATGGTGTGAAATGCATACATTAGTAAAACATTATAGAAAACCTTTTCATCCATTTATCCTTCAAGTCTGCAACTGCAAAGAAGCCAAAACCTTCCCGAAGGCTTACATTGTTGTCCTTTTTGCAGGGGGAATGAAGAAAAGAAGGAAGGAAGAAGAATCCAATGGAGAATGAAACTGCTCTACTTTTCCCCCTGTTTCTTCTTCGTTCTCATCTATCTTCAGATTAAAGGTTTCATTCAACATCATCCATATTTGCTTTGTATTGTGATGCAGTGGGAAATGTGAAGAAATCACAAAAGGGACATGACATGCTTATATTCACGTTTGTCGTATCACACAGGTCAGGTAAGATTTACAGGTCTTTTATAAATCTCTTATGGTATCTTAGTCTGGAGTAAGCGTGATCTTTTAGGATGGGATATTCATGCAAGTTTAGAAGCAAAAAGTTTTTTTGAATGCGACACTGAAACTGAAAGTATTATTACCAAGAGACAAACTCAATCCTGTCTTTGGCCCAAGAGTTCACACATTACGTACGCATTTCATTGTACTCCTTCTCTATTTAATGAGCCTATTCACTAGGATTGCCGTAAATTTTTAATCCGATTTATTAAATGGAACGGTCCCTCTGATATCCTTACATTATGCATTGTCCTCTATATAATATACTTTTTGAGAGTAGAAAACCCACGTCGGAAAACCAGTTGCTGGTAATCGAATAACGAGCTTAGCTTGGCTGCGATCTCCAATGGATATTGACATGTGTAAAGTCGTTTACATGGAAGAATAATTACAGACTGGAAGCTCGGCTACTGTGTGTCATAATTTAAAATGAATGTGGTTCTGTGGATTGTCAACTGAAAGATTCATTCATACTGTGTCTCCAGTCAAGTAAAAATTGTGTGAATTAAAGAAGCATTCGAGTCGTAGTTGGGTATGTCACAAGAATGAAATGTGTGGTAACTTTTTTATATACATTTATTTCGAGATATTAGAACCTGACCTGCTTTAAAGTTGGCAAATGATGAATATCAGATTTGGAAAAGATTTCAGAATCACTATGCATTGGAAACGTGATATGCATGATAAAATTTTAAGCAAGCTAAAAAGCGGATGAATGAAACCCTGACTGAATTCAAGAAGAGAAAAGGTGATACAGTTTTACAGGAAAGATTTACAGTGTCGACTTTTTTTTGAAGCAGCTCAACCAGAAATTAGATATTCGACATGAAATATACAAAGTTGATTCATAAATAACGTCTCATTTCGTGTCACGCTCTCATGTTTTACATTTGCAGATAACATATTGTTTAAATATTGAATGCGATAAAGTGCTAATCGATACTCTTTATATTTTATGCATTATAAATGGATAATTATATTCCCATGAAATACATCATGTTCAAAGTCAAATCTTTGAAAGCTCTACTACAACTTTATTGTCTTTCAATTGCTTTCAAATGAAAAACTGTTGCAGAAACTTGGGCTATATTTTTTTTCGCAATTCTTGATTAATCTACCATGTACTCAACAATCACACTGTTCACCAAACGCAAACTGCGACCTGTACAAAATAGTAGGCAAGCACGTTTGGTAATTTCTAAGAATAAGCACAATAAACAAATTACAAATGCTTCCAGAGTCGGAGCACACGTTAGATCCTTGTGTGATAAGGGAACACGTGTCGCACAAAAAAGCTGTCCAATAATAAGAGACATGCATAGTCGGACAAATACAAAACCCATCAAATACTAATAAGTAGGAAAGCAAGAAAATAGAATTTCTGATGTAAACATTCTGAAGGTCTTATTATCGTGGAAGAATATGTCATATGAAATATTACCAGAGAGCTCTCATTTTCTACATCTTTCTTTCTTCGACTAAACGCACAGTCTGCAGGAACATTGTTCCATTCCAAGACCTCTGAAGGGACATTGGTCGCACGACACAAATCTTCAAGAAGTACGCGTTGTGGCTACACTTGGCTGTTGCCGCTCTGTAGTCAAATATATCCCATATTTTAGAGAAAAAAATCTTTGTATTTTTAAGAGGTGATCAGACTTTGGAAAATGAAGATTTTCATAAATAGATGAATACCTTTCTTCTTGAAAACCACAAATGAAGAATACTTTTTTGTATTGTCAATGGGCTCTCTATTCTTTCTGTTCTTCATTCACTATAATATATCATCTCTCCCAGCACCATGCACCAGGTGAATGAATCTCAAGAAACCACTTTATCAATGCACTAAAAGTTCTGGGTTTAATCTTCTTGGGATCTGAGCATGGAAAGAAGTTGAGAAAAAACGGAACCAAATAAGGGCAAATTTTAATCTTTTCAATTAAAGCTAAATTTGACATTTGATACATTTCTTAATCACGCATGAACACTTAAAGTTTCCACATGATCAACATGTGTATTGCTTTGAATTTACCACACAGTAAAAGTTGGAAGCGGCAAAGCAGCACAATCCATTGAAACTTTTGTGGTGGCTATCAACTGAATTAAGTTTTATAAATACCTCATCCCATTGTCATGGCTATCATCATGGCCCATATTATTACTGTCTTGGAAGAACTTGAGGAAATACGATGTCACAATAGGATGCTCCTCATCAATGACTACAACCACCCACATGCATAAATTCTAGAAATGACAAATAATAAATCCTTTCCTTTTTCCTGCTTCCTTTCAAAGCACACCAAGCTATCAGATTTCATGACGGTAATGATTACTCCTCTTTGATGGAAATGCAATCAGCCGAAATCGCCGGGCTTTTAAGAGAAGGTATATTAAAGATGGGCTAGCTAAGACTTGAGGATGATACATATTAACACAACAAAGTACTGATAACGGTCACTTATCATTTTCTTAAAAGACTCATAGTAAACATCTTGACATGACTGCACGACTTTGCGCTTTGAAGATTCTGGTGCGTATGGTCAGATGGACAACAGGCCAGGCCGATGTTTTGTCATTTGGCCCCCAGTGAAGAATTTATGAAGGAAGGTGACGGTGAAGAGGAAAACGCTTTACTAATGATTATGGGTCAACTTCACTTTATGGATAATAAAATGCCGCAGACATGCAGGTAACTGATATATGAATAATAAGCCACATTGAACATACAGTATATATGTATGTATATCCATATCAGAAAATGAATGTGTCCAACCACCGGAGCAAATGAATTATCATGACATATTTAAATGAAGGGATGCGGAGCATGGTCGAGTAAAAGAGTTAACAATGTTAACATTGATTTCACACAGAGAGATTGAGAGATACGAACATGGCATCGATGATCCATTGTGTTTCGACCAACAAGGACCGTGCCATGAGACATTAATACAAGGGATCATTAGTCACCCATTCATCAAGGGTAGGATACGAGATACGATACGACGCGATTGGGTTATTTGTCTCCAACAAGAGGGAAAGGTGGTATATTGGTTTCTTCTTTTACTCCTTTACTTCCTTCTCATTTGAGTGATTTTTGTGAATGAGACAGGACTGGCGAAAAATGAATGAATGCAGAGTGATTATTATTATTTTCTGTGTGAATGAAGAAAACTGTGTGACCTCACTATTCATATGTCTGTCTGGTGTTGTTTACTCTCTTACATTTCAATTTTCAATACACTTTTCCTACCCTCAAAACCAGTTTGTGTGGGGGAAAACGCAAATAATATAAAAATTACCTGAGAGTTGCCCATCATTACGGAAGATAGTTAACCCTTTACTTTTCTTACAGTCAATAGCACATTACAAGGATCCCGCCTGCCTTATCGTCGTCTCAATTCAAATCTTCTCCAGTTCATTTCATTCTCAAGGAAGCTGTTGTGAATGAAACTTGACAATTTTCCTCCCGCACGGTACCCATAAGGTTGAGAAGTAAGAAAAGTTGTTTATTTGGTTTTGATTTTGGAAGAGGGTCAAAAAATATCAGATTTGTCACTCTTATTCATTTAATACTAGAGCTGGATTGAGGTGTATGTAATTTATACTTGCAAACTTCATGTTCGAATGTGAACCCCTTCTTGGCCCGTCAATCAATGTCGTCGATTTTCTCATGGGAACCAATGTCAAATGATGCAAAACAAATATCATTGTGATACTGTCTCATCTACTTGATCTTCCTATTGCTTGTTTATCTTCGTGAGATAATTTCTCGAGTAATGAAATATTCTAAAGAAGTACTTTCATTCAAAGATGATATTCCATTCAATCCATGCATTCATTTTCAATTCATCTCCAAAATGGGAATTCATAAACACTATTTTTCTACACACAAATAAAATCTTGGGTGTTCATTATTTCATACGCACTTGGGTAGATATCAGTCACCGGGTTTGACATGATAAGCGCGTATCACGTTTTGGTCCATTGAATCAGGCCATTTTCGAGTATAATTTATTAATTCACTCTGATACCATTAAAGCACTTTTTCCAGTACATTTAGCTGGAAAAGTAAATACAAATAAACTTGATTCAATGAGTCATAATAATTTTCCAATGAAAATTAAATTCACGAAAACCTCAGGTAAATGGAATTTTCATTCATACTCAGCAATGAGCCAACAAACCAGATTGTGAGTGCAATTTCGAGAAGCATCACAATAAAATGTGATACATGTTCATATAATCAAAAAATCAATTGTCAGAAAATTACCTTGGCCGCGATAACCCCAGTATTTACATAAAAAGACCCGTTGTATTGATTAAACCACATATTCCTCTCGTACATTTAAACTTTACGCTGTCGCAGCTGGACACAATGTTTGTATGTAATATTTACCGACATTAAAATCTCAATCTAAATTGTTGTGTCATTCACATCTGTTCATTTTTACTGTCATCAAAACGAACATCGTATTTTACTCATCATTATGAATTCTATATGTAGTTTCAAACTCTGCATATATTGACTTTATAATCTTACACCATGCCTGCAGGGCCACACGGAACTCAAGTAACATGAGAGATTTCATATACTCTACTCCATAAAATCGCCCTTTTCGGCTTACTGGCATATTGACTCGGATGTTTTACGAATGCAGAGTATGAGTACACTAGGTGTAACGTTTAAACACACCAAAAAAGTCAGATTTCTCGTTCCAGAGATTTGTTGATGTTGAGCCCATTTACACAGCCAGCATGATAGCACAGTCATGAAAATGTTGAGCTGAAGATTTGTTCTAGCCTGGCATATCGTATCACAAACTGCGTTGTCCAGGATCAGAAATCCATCCGTGAAGATAAATGTGCTGATGACATGATGATGAGAGTGCAAGTTCAAAAAATCTGACAAGTAACATTAATGAAAATCTTATATTGGATTTTCTCTTTCAACTCACTTTTCCATGCACTAAAAATATACATAGCTCAAAATCGAAAGTATACTTTTTTACAGAATCAAATTGATGATCAATTTTTTTTGAAATTACCAAAATCTATTGCAGCGATACACCTTACCGACATCCTAGTTAAATACACCCGCTGGAGGTCTAAGAAAATGATTCTTAAAAATCAATAATCGCCACAGGAAGCTTTCCATGAGGTAAACTACTGCTTCCACACAGCTGGAAACTCTAACAATTTAGCGGTAAAACCTAAGGTAAGATGTTAAAGGTTAAGCACTGCAGCGGTTTCCTTTAAAGTGAAGAAAATGGTGACAGACTGTTCTTATTTATACTCAGTAGATGGTAAACACAAGGATTAGGATTTATCTGTTAATTGAGTCAGTTTTCCGCATTTCTTCTTGCGATAAAGAAATGCAGTTTGTTCCAAAAGGTAATTTTAAATATGTGACCTCCCATACGCACCTAACGGGAAGTTTACTTTGGTAAGCAACACCCAAGATGTTTCCTAGCAAGTATTAATCGTTTAAACGTCAGAATAAAGAGATATTATCAGATAATTTATTCTTCAGTTTTATAAATCTTTACGTGTTTTCCAGAGGAAGCATACTTCTTTGATATCCACATCCAAATTAAATAATGTAGAAGTTTTGAATATAAAATCAAAATACTGTTGAATGAAAGACAATGCAGATCAAGTCTTAAAAATCAAGAACCTTTTACTTTCGTTAGGAATCATTTTAAAAGCGACCTAAGGATGATTATAGCTCACACTTTTGTTGTATCGAAACTAAAAGTGATTTACGCATAAACCCCGATATTTATTGGATGTAAAAGGAAAAACATTAAACGTGAAATTTACTACGGCTCTCTTCATAAATAATAGTTACCTGACATGGCGTGACCACGTGTACTTTTGAAAAGCTTGGAGAGGAAAGATACATATAGTAAAAGTGTAATTTCATACTTACAACTTCTTATTAGCCGGCTACTTTCTCTTAAAAAAATTGAAAACTTCTCGCTTATCACACTCAAGTTGAACTGTGTAAAGGTGGTGATAATAAGAATGCATAAGACTTTTCCCTTTCATTTACTCCTCATCATCATTATTCAAAGGGTCATTGAGGATGTTAAACCACAGTCATCTCCACTAATCACTATTATCATCAAATAGGATGAAGCATCAATTTATTTATTAAAAATACAAGCTCCTTCCCTTTTCATAAAAAATACTGATGAGATCCAACTATAGCCGCTCCGGTTGCTGGCCTGTTGCACCTTGTTCCAACTTTCGGTGTTGTTATGATCATGCTCTTGTTATCATTACATCTCCTCAATATTTTTATATATTGTTAAAATAATTACACAAAAAGCCAATGTATTTTTGCCTAATATGCATTAAATTGTGTAAAGCTCCGATATTTATCTTGTAGCTGAGGAGGATTGCGCCTTGCCCACCTTCCTCACTAAATAAAAAAGCGTGTTATCATCAGTCATCATTCAATTACTGATTGGAGTGCTGTAAATGGATAGATAGGTGGAAGATAGGATATCGAGTATGTTGGAAGCTGCTGCAAGATTCTATTTTTAAGGATAATATATAAGAACATATATAAGAAGAACCTCTTCCCTCTCGTCGAGATCGAAAGCTTGTTCTGCAAGAACACAAAACTAGACTGGATATATAGATAGGTATATATCGCACACACACACAAAAAAACTCAATGCAGCTCTTTTGGCTCTCTACCAAATCAAAGTTAAAACTGACCTTCAACAGCCGTTCAAGTTTCAGTTTTACACTCTTTAATATCCATTCAGTCAGGTCCACCCAATTCCAACATGTACTGCTGACTAAAGTCTCATTCTCTCGTCTTCAAAAGGTATGATTGTAGGTATGCAACATATTAATGATTACAAGACTGCACAAAAAATGCAGGCGCAATGCTACCACTGAAGAAGATTAATGTATCGACCCATTTTCTCAGGTATTTCTACCCATTAATGGATCTCGGTAATGAATGGTATGCTCTATCCCTTTTACTTTTGTTGAGTTAAATTATTAACGCGAGAAATTGAGGCAGTAACAGCTACAGGCAGAAATGAAAGGAAAACGCTTTTAAATAGATTTTGTGCTGGGTGAAATTAATGGCATTAAAAACTTCAATTAGAATTCATTATCAAAGGCCAAGTGGATCGTTATGATGATTGGGAAGTTTTTTTAAACACAAGCTGTAGCTTTTTGAATGATTTTGTGGAAGTTCTGGTTGAAGACGGGTTTCTTTTTATGTGTTCCAGCAACTTTGAAAAAAAGTCACAAGCGTTTAAAATTTCATTTGTTACACATCAGTGTCAAGCACGTATTTAGTTTACATTCTTTTACAAATGTCTGAACATTGTTCTGAATTTTTGTATGAGTCTAGGAAAGCAATAAATCCATGCTACTACATCATACCATACAGCTAGAATTGCTTTCGAGGCTCCAAATGAGTTTTAAAAAAGTATGAAATCTGTAACATTCCAGAGCTCTTCTATTATACAGGATTGGAAGTAAAATCAATTATTGATGTACTACAAAAAACCTCCAAAGTCTCCAGCCAAATTTTATGTATATGCGACCTTTATGACGGCCAGGTATAATCAACATAAAAATCTTTTCTAAATTTGGAATTTCGGTGTTGTTAATAGATAGTGTGTATTGATAAGTTGGAAATGAAGTGTCAAAAATGGTCACTTCTGACCTCCCCTTTTTGCCTCCTGCACTGCATGAAAGATTTACAGATAAATTTTAAGGGAATATTGGTTTGCCCCTTTTACCGTAGTGTTTTCGCTGAAATGAACGGTGTAGCGTGTAGTAGGAGCTTGAAAACAAGTAGTGCATGCGTGAAATGTGCGTTTGTTTGTATTTTGTTTCTCTGGACTCTTTGGGGCCTTAAGATTTTTTCCAAGTGGAGCAGACGGACACTAGTGCAATTTGTCAAAATTAAGGGTTCTCAAAGTCAATTTGTAAACAAAAGGTGGAAACAAACATATAGCTCTCTCTCGACATGATGTAAACAAAATTAATGTACATTTTTACACAAAATCCCTTTCTAAATATGCATTGGAACCTGAGACCAAGACGGAAACTAAATATTTTAAGGTAAAAAGTGCCCTCGAAAAGAAAAGAAAAGGCATTTATATCTTTTCATATAATGCATATATGTAATGCAGCCAGTTTTTTGTCTTGTCTCGAAAAGTAGGAACAAAGGGGATTTTTTGTTAGCACTCAAATTTCAGCATGACAAAGCATGTATTCGTATAAATAATACCCAACAAACACAGATGAAAACAACTGATGCTTTTACATTTAGCAGATATAGAAATCAGTATTTCAGTCAGGATGAAGCAGTCCCGTTTTTCCTTGAATGGACATGAGTCAGGACGGATGGCGACTTTTTTCAGAAGTCTCAAGTTTCCATGTCCACTTAAGATTAAACAAGTCGATAAGATAATGGGAGCAAATGATGGGACAAGGGAAAGTCACATTAGTCATGGGCCAAAAAAAGTCAAAAACCCATTTAGAATGGACGAGTCAATTACTCAATACTGATATCTAAAATATTTTTTATTGGGTTTTGAACGTTTTTTGCAGAATGCAGTATGCAGTAGATGTTTAATTGTAAACGGGTGGCTTTACCAACGTTTTTAAGATGGAAGGTTTTAAACTAAAACAACACATACATATTTCATTGGTTTCTTTCCTACTTTCCGCTTCCACGGTTCCATTTTTATCAACACTTTTTCATATGTGAAAATTTATTTATTTAAGTGATACAAATTATCATCCCAGATCCCGGTACAGGGTGCTTTTATGCTACTACGAGATAAACTTGTTAGTAAATTTATTTTGAGCTGTGATGATTATATTCAAATCATGTAGAAGAGCAGAGAACGGAATATCCGGGAGAGAAGACAGTCTCCAGAGTCAGGGTGATATCAGCTCAGCGGTCAGAAATGATGGACACCAAAATAGATACTGACATATTAAAATGAAAGCATTAATTTCTATTTCTTGCACGTACACAATTGAATGACTCACTGTAACACGGATGCAGACAGCAAGGGCCAGCAAGGGATACAATACAAACCTAATTTAAACAAGTTCCAAATAGTTGTCGTCAACTATTTCTTCCAGACCATGCATTTAATTTTTAATATAAGCTTCCCATAATTTAATTTATAACGTATCTCTTCGCCTTCAAACTTTGTTGATTTATGATGCTGCTGATGAGATGAAATTTTGTTACACTCGGGTAATAATTACTTGACTATATTTCTAAGAATTATTTCAAATTTTTCAAATTGTGCTGATTCATCACAGCATACAAATTATCTGATCGTAAAATTCTTTTGTGTATATGTCCAATTCGTTATCCATACAATGCGGAACGAATGCATTGGTGTAACAAAACTGATATATGCTTTTCCTTTTCAAAGAAATGCAGAATTCTATCAATGGGGTAATTTTGTAAAGCTATATCTCTGTAATCATCCGAGTTTGCCATTTTCTGGAAAAAATACCGATAATAAGTACATTTGTTAATAGATTATTACTTTCATTCAAAAGTTCCCTTTGTTTTACGGTTATTTCGTCTTAAGCAGCTGAATATCAAGAATATCAAATGTAAAGAGTAAAAAAAAGATGAGATGCTATTTAAAAGTTTGACGTAAGAGCTCCGAACAATGAAACGGTTTTTCTTCTAGTATGCTGTACACGATTACATGAATTTTAAGTGGTATATATAATGCTAATCATCTTAATCCTTTGTTCTACAAAACACACCAGACACAGAAAGTCACAGGGATAAATTTAGAAATGAAAAAATATGTACCTTGGCAACATCCCGTATCACTCACAGATAAGATAATACTATTGTGACTGACCATAACGAACCAAAATAATACTAGGAAATAATAAAAATGGACAGCACTTTTTTATGAACTCCGTTAACCGAAAGATGAGCAGGGACAGGGAAATGTAAAAAAATACGAAAGTTTCACAGATGAGATATTATTCAGACGACCGCTGCATTATCTACGCGTACATTATTGTATTTGAAATTTTCATACTCTTTCACAGAATCATCAGCTTTGAATGTGGTTGTACAAGCTATCACACTGGTTTGCGTACAACCCTCAAATTCAACATCTGCTCCTACGCAACAGGCACCACCGATGGAAAGGCCTTATTCACCAGGACAAACGGAAAAGATGAAGTGATAATGCCTTCACCTTTCGTACCTTCTCTAAAAACGGTTATTGTAGTAGGTAGTGGATATATGGAATATGAAGAAAAAACCAGTTGTCTATCTCCGGCTACTCTGTTTTTGTTTTGTATACGGGTAAAAATTATTCTCCTCCAAGGAATGTCTTTGAGTTGTGTAAATGATAAAGTTTGAAATTAATTTTGACCCTTTCAAAAAAATATAAAATTAACGCCGGGCTGGTTTACGCTAAAGACATCAAGTACCGGTCCACCGTCCACGGGTAGTTAAGGGATAAATGAATATGTACAACATGTACTTCGGAAGACAAGCTGCACTTCGCCTTTTGAATTAATTAGCACCACGTCGACAAGCGTAAAGTACCTTAGATGCTGTAATATTGTATATATCTGCCACACAATCATAATCATTTGAAACACCTCTTCATTTTTTGTACTTCCAGCTACTATTTCTTTGCTAACAAGCACAGCTGAAAAACGATACTGACCTCGTTGCCAATTTTGAAAAGTAATTTGCAATGCAACTTTTACTACTTGAAAATAATAAAACTGCGTTTGCATCTTCATGATTTGCCTGATATGAAAAGGAAACAAAGCGTCCACCCGCACATTTTGAGCTGCTTCCGAAAAACCAGACAAAGTGGCCCATGGTCTGAAAATAATACATAAATGCATAAACATTACATATAAAAAATCGTAAAATGAACCCCCATGGAAAACATTTACTACCAGTAGTGTAGTAAGTACTCCACATAGTTAGAAACACGAATCGAATCTTTAGTCTGGAAACGTGCTAAGAAATTACTCAAACAAACAAGACTTCACTCACAGCGTGAACAGCCCTATTATAACAAGACAGAACGACGACGAGCACTTCATGAGGGAGAGAAATGAGTAGTAAATTAGGGGATTCTCCAACATTATTTAATTACTCTCCGATAATGTTATTTGCACATAATAATTACTCTTCTATCCACTTCATGCCAGGCTGTCTCGTCATGTTTCCTTATATTTACAAAAGCACTTACGCATTTCGACTGATAAGAAAAACACAGTTTGAAAGGTACATATAAAAGTGAATATTGTCTACGCACTCATTTGAGGCACATACGCACTTTCAAAGAAGCAGTGTACAAGTCCTCAATCTAAAAAACCGGCATATATAGTAGCGCACCACCATGACTGTTTAAAGTGCAGGGTGCAATGTACATTTCATTTTTTTCGTGCACATCTCCTTTTCTCTCATCATCACACATCACACCTCCCAACAAGCTTCTGCATATCATATATCAGTCATCATCTTCAAAATCACCATCACCACAATCATTATCTTGTTTATTCAAAGGAATAATTTTCAAGCACATTTCACGTTCCCTTTGTGTATGTGTCGAGAAAACCGGTGAAAATATATGAGCTTTTTTGGCAGGGTGGCAAGTAATAAAAAGGCAATAAGAGTGGGCCAAATAACTGATGGAAACAAGATAATATATGTACATATCTCATCAAATATGCAAATGGCTGAAGCAGACAAGGAAAAAGTGAAGGTAGTAGAGAGAGAGAGAAAAAAATAAGAGAAAACGCTTTTACGAAACTGGAGACGTCAAGTGTTTGTGTGCATAAGAAAACCCATTTTTTTCTACACATCTACCTACAGTTTATCAACGCCAGTTATACAAGTAATTTAAATGTGTTTTATCATTGTTGAAGGAACACCATCACACAAGCAATTTTTGTCTGGATAGGTAATATTTACAACTTGTCTTCAAACAATCGGAATGACTCGTGCCGATGATTTTCCATAATTTATATGCTTTTCCACTGCAACTACAAACACAGATGTACCCCCTCATCTCACAATCATTACTATTAGCTCAGCAAAAAAACTTTTTCTCTTCTCCGTCCTCCTCCTCTCCTGTTTTGTTTGTGGAGTGGATCTACTAACATTTAAGAGAATAAAAAAACCAGCCGAATTTTATTACTTACTACTTAGTGCACATTATCATTATCTACTTTTCATCCTATTATTATGCATTATGATGAAACACATTTCACCCAGAACAAAACCTAAATTCCCTGGAGTCACTTGCTCTTTACGCAAACAAACACAGATTGACAAAGTGGAGTTGGATGGAATGCAAATATGCACCTTTTCAAATGCAATATGCAAATGAGGAGGCTAGGTTTGCCAAAAAAAGTAGTTTTTAAATATATCCTACACCTTACAACCTTATGATTATACTTTTATTCGCTCACCGTAACAACAACGGACAAGACGAGAATTATCAACTAACATGATCACTGACAAATTCTCCAGTCTTATTTGGTGGCAGGATTCTGTTCACGGATTGATTTATTTGGCTATCGGCTATTGTCACATTTTAAGGACAAGATACATATTTATCACATGCCATTTGGCATCTCCCCCCCGGACCATTGGAACTTGTTTAGTTGTCTAAATGCATGAAGCTATAAAGTAAAAGAGATGTAAGTAAATACTGAAAAGCACTGAAGAGGTTATATGAACGTTTTGAGTTGGTGTTGCACAGTGTATTTGTGGCAGTTTGTCATGTGCAGAAGATTTAGATTTTTATTCCATCTAGCAAGGATTAATGCACTACTTGCAGGTCTGGGGAAGCTTGCTTTGTGTGGCGGGCACCTATGATTTTGTATTTTAGACGCTTGTCGGCAAATGAAGAGGATATGTGTAAAAAATTGTGTTGTGTTGATGGTCTGGCTTTTGACGTTTAAATGAACAGTCAAGTGTAATTTAAGCAGGTGTTTTTAGTTCAAAGTGTAATCAGCCAAGGTTTGTCATTGTTTCTTTTAAATATTTTGCATGGCTACTGTCTTATCGGTTTTCATCTGTGGTGTGTGATGGGCGAAGCGAAATTTCGTTTTAACATTTAAGCTAATGAGGCTTTTTTGTTGTTTGTGGCTGGAGATGCGACCTTCTTTAAGTTTAATTACTTTATCATGAATTATTCAGTTAGTAGATCAATCAATCCTAGATAGATGCCGGTATTACCATAAAAGCTAGCTCTCCAATCACCAGTTGGAGAAAGAAATGTGACATAAATTTGATGCAATTTGACGTCTTTTGCAAATCCTTATGTTGCATATTTTGTGTTTTGAATTCAGTTTGCTATTTCATTCAGCATTGCTAATTGAATGTTGAATGTTGTCGGTAGGAAAATAATGGTTAGTGTCAGAGGTGGAGAAATCTTTTTTGGTCTGGGGGGAACACAAAAAAATCATAACCAAAGCCGCTCGCACCTTCATGATATTCTTATCACTCGTAATTACAGTAAGATATGAGCTAAAATAGTGTCAATAAGTTCCTAAATTGTAGACAAACCCGACTTGTACACATATAACCACAACACCCGAAAGGGGTACATGTGAACAAGAAACCATGAACGTTAGCTAGGATTTTTGTTTTTCTTGATTTTTTAGCATATATTTACCCCAAGAGATGCCTGACAATCTGTTTAAAATTATCTTTGACACTCCATAGGTAACATTAACATTTAAAAGCCGGAGCGATAGCGAGGAAGAATTTGTAAAATTTTAGACTGATCTTTGATGAAAAAAAGGGTTTTATATTTGAAATTTAATCAGCAACAAGGCAGAAATATCGGGATATTAGAACGAATATTGTTGCAAAAACTCATGTTTGCATGAAAATCTGAACGAAAAAGGCAAAATATCAAAATATTAGAAATATAATAATGAAAGAGGCAAGAGGCGAGAGAAATTTTAAATTTTAGCTCAGATTTGGCCGTAAAATAGAGGATAAGCTCATTTATCTACTAGTTACAAGTTTCACAATGAAAAAATCTACATTGCAGATAGTAGGATTACATACCAAGAAGATAATCTAATCTCAAAATGACGGGATCCGGAGGCGGAAGTTCTGCAAGCAAGCAGCGGACGGTGTCAACTAGTGAAGATGCTAGTCGAGCATCCATTGAAAGAATGTACAAAATTTACGAACAACTTAATTCAGCTGAAGATAAAAGTCTGGTAAGTCCAAGTTAATCTTGTTTTTATTTGAATTTTTCTTTCTGTCGAAATAACAATCATGTACATATGCGCGTGTTTTTAATCTTTTAGCTGGAACATCAGTTTAGTGAACTATTGACAGCCGTGCATGGCTCTGAGAAAGAAAAGCGACTTTCTTCGCAGTTTGTAACCAGATTTCTAGAGTATTTTCCCAGACTGGAAGAGAAAGCTTTGAATGCTCTTTTGGATTTATGCGAAGATGATGATGTTTCGGTATTGTTAAAAGTCAAAGTTGATGATTTAAGAATTTTTACTTTGGTTGATTCATTAAAAATGGTTTTACATGTATTTGTAGATACGTAAACAAGTGGAGAAAGATTTAATTACTGTTTGCAAGAAATTGCCACATGTAGTCCCAAAAATTGCTGATGTTTTTGCGCAACTAATGCAGTCTAATGATAACACAGAGTTAAACGTTATTCAGAACAGTCTTGTCAGTTTGTTCCATATCAATGCTAAATGTAAGTGTATTAGATTATCAAAGCGGTCGGCAGTTTTGCACTGATTCAACAATATAACTTTTTATGGTTTATGTGTTGTCTCGATTTAGCTGCAATTGTTGGATTGTATGCCCAGATCAAATCTGGCGAGTCTATTACCAGAGATAGATGTTTTAAATTTCTACAAACAAAACTTAAAGATCTCGGGCCTGAAATTGTCAATATGGAGTTTGAGAAACGTCTGCTCTCAGAAACACGTCGTATATTACCGGTACACTTTAAAATATACTAAAATTATCTTTTTAAAAATGGAAATCGGAAATCATCTTGTTAGAACGATTTTTTGTATTTATGGTATTTTAACTTTTAGGATCTGAGCGGAGAGGATTTTAAAGTTGCCATGGGATTGTTGAATGATACGAAAATTATGAAAACCGTTGGTGGGCAGCAAGCTGTTGTTGATATGGTTGCAAATCTTATAGATTTAAAAAAGGATTTTGATCCTACTGAGGATTTTAACTTACAAAAGCTTATAATATGCACAGAATACATCCTTCCATACTTTAATGTGAGTAATTTAATCGAAATATCTCACATTGTACAATCGTACGTACGTTATTTTTTATTCGTCAAGTGTACTCATTGTTGCCAGTATTTTTTTTCCTCTCGAAACAGTCTATGGTCAGTTCAACACCATTCGTTGTGTATTATTGTACACGTGTGTTACCTCACCTTGGAGATATGGTTTTGCTGGACGTTGACCAGAAGTTATATTTTTCTGTACTTCGTCTTATGGCAGATGTAACTTCTCATATGAAGCAAATTGAAGCTTCGCAAGCCAAAGCCTGTATGACTGTTGTATACAACGACGTCCTGGTAAGTACACACTGGCATAAGCCGAAGAAACTAAAACTTTTTACATGTGAATAACGATTCTAAATTAATTTATAGCAATACATGCCGCAACCTCCAGAAGAGGAAAACCCAAATCCCCAATTCGATTTCAGCTTTATTGAATGTTTTCTATTTGTAATACATAAAATGGGTGGCGAATGCCCTGATTTTTTTAATGATGATGCTGACAAGATAAAGGATTTCAGAGGTCGATTGCAGTATTTAGCTAGAGCTACTCAGGCTTACATGAAAAAATTACGAGAAGATTTACAAAATAAAAAAGGCGAAGAACTAAAGAAAGAAGAAAATCGTGTCAAGGTAAATTTACTAAGCATCTGATTTTTTTGTAGCTCATTCATGCTGTGAGATATAATTTGAGTTTTTGATAATTTTTGCGTGTACGGATTATTTAAACAGATAACTGCATTGAAAACTCTGGCCAACATTACGGCAGTAATTAGAGACCTATTTCATCATCCCCCAAGTTACAAAACCCAGATTGGCCTGTCATGGAGACCATTGGCTCGACTGGGAGTTACAAAGAGGAAATCTGCTACAGGTCCTGAACCTGCCGTCGAGAAGCCTAAAGTTGCAAGAGATGGTCCTTTGCAAATTTATCAACCTCCCAGTGGAAAATTTTCTGGACGTGCTGGAAATTTCAGTTAGTTTGACAAGTTTTCAAAATAATGACTCATACATTCAATTTATGGATCGAATTTTAAATACATATTTTTTAAATAGCTCCAGGCAGACAACCCAGAGGTTCTGGCCCACCGGGTAACTTCCGACGATTCCGTGGAGGCGGTGGTGGGCGACCCTTCCGTGGAGGCGGAGGAGGTCGCTTTAACCGATTCTGAACCCAAATATAATAAAATACTTCAAGTGTGTGTATTCTTGAATGTGCAAAATTTATTACTTTCATACTTGTACATATTCCTTTGTATGTTCTTTGTATGAATGAGTTTTGAATCAATCTATGGAGGGAAGATTAAAAGGTATTTATATATATATTACAGTAAGAGCTATTGATGTAGGATTTGCAAGATCAGCTTTCAACAATTAAACAATGAATTTCGTAATCTATAGCCGCATCCAGTATCATGTGATAGGGAAGAAGGCAAAAACTTAGATTAGATTTAGCAACATAGCAGTAAATGTAGTTCAATCTGAAAAGCATGTGACGTGTGTCTTGTAGGCTGTCACAAATTTCTTCTACGACTTTAACAAACTAAGCTACTAAACTGTTAGTATCTCAAAAAATTAATAAAAAATGGAATGAATGAATTTAACAGAAGTAACAATGGAGGTTAAATATTAGCAGATCTGTGGTTGAACCCATTTAGAATATAGTCCATAGTAGTTAAAATTATTTATATAGATGTGCACAGAGATTTTCAACCAAACTTAAGTACGGCAAGGGTAAAAGTCATGTGTTGCACGTTTGAAAGTTACATGACATAGTTATCAATTTATATTAGTGTTTGTTAGTCATGCTTTGTTTGTGTAACTTTATGAATTGACTGTAGTTTGTGAAATGCACATAAGACATGGCTATTGTGAATTGACGGCAAATCTGTTGTTTATGAATAAAGACATTTGCTAACGAATTATTAATAGCGTATTTTTACCTAGCTGATGTTAGGTAAGTTGACATCACATTAATAGTAAAATCAGCGACATCGGAAGAAAAGATTGACACATAACCTTTTAATGTCCATCTGCCCTATTCCTGTCCGCACATTGGTTCAGCTAAGGTTTCCAAAAACAGAAGAAAACTAATAACAAGTTGTACGTTACGATATATTAATGTTTTTGACTATATATATTTTTAAATATGAGGAAGAATTTGTTAGATTCCTCCAGGTTGTAATTAAACATAAATGGTCAAAAATCCCTGTAATTTCCATACATTCGATAAAGATTTACATAGCACATTTGATCAATACATTTCCTTTTCCTCTCTCTTGCAACAAGCCCCTAGAATGGTGCCTGAATACTTTTATGGTTTTTCTTTCAAGGAAGGGATCGTCTTACTAAAATAATGTAAGAGTGTAACGTAACTCGTAGTCAGGCAAGATGTATTTAACTGCAAAGAAGATGTCTAGCATGTTGTTCACTGTTCACAGCAGCAGTATCACATACATACTCGTTTTCAGATGACTGGTCGAAATGCATTCCAAATTCCAATCGTGAAGGCACAGCATGCCCATACTACGCCTCATCCATTGTAGTCAAGCTTGCTACACCTTTTTTTTCTTCAAGCAAACAAAGTTTGAAGGAGTAACTCGTAACAAAATAGCTCTATCCCATACTCCCCAGGCATGACTGATTGAAACACTTCAAAAAATTTACAAGATTCAAGTCGAAGAGTATAATAGATAGCTTCCTTCCATGGTTTTATACCTTTTCATGGGATGTTCTTGGATGGTTAAATTGTAAACTTGTATACTCATCTACACATTCAACCCATCCTTTCAATCCTACATGCTACACTACTCATGTAACTAACTATATGCTGATGATTTACTGATTCAATCCTATACTTTCCTCTTATTTAATGCATGTATCCTGTAACAACAGTTTTTCCATATACTGTGGTGCTATGCCACCTTCATCGTTTCAAGTGAGTTACCACCATGAGCCATACATACATGCTTGGAATCCCTTAAGCTCCATCATCACCGCTATGATAGGGAGAGATAAAAAGTAAAAAAAACCTCATCTTCATTCTTCATCCCTCCAACCAACCAACATCAAAATCATGGTAACTACATTCAACAGTGCTCTACTCTAGTTGGTTTGTATAGCATAGCTGTGAGGTGCATTGAATGACGAAGCTCACATTGTTACAATGTAAAGGAATCTCTCAACAATGCATATCTATCTATGCTCGTCGAATGAATGCTGATGAATTCACATTTCCCATGCATTGCAGCCAACATAAGGGCTAAAGTAAAGTTACAAGAAATGAGACTAGACTTGCAGCTTTTTAGGTTTATACAATGTACACTGATCTTTTCAATTCATCCTTCCATTATAATACGCTTCCAGTGTGCTTCTCTCTCACTCATGTCGATGTCTCTGAGTCTGCTATTCTGCACTGCACTGCACTCAAATGCTTGTATTCACTAAATGTTAAATGTTGTATGTATTTTATGCACTTAGAGCTCTCAAAGCCAACTATACTGCTTCTACCCATTCAGTCTTGTTTCCCACTTCGAAACATCAACATTTCGATATAGAACTTGTTGATATGTGGCTTGAGCTTCGTGCCTTTTGTTTTTACATTCAATATTGATTTGTTTGGTTGTTATTTTAATTTTGTCTGGTTACTCGCTCAAACGAAGCAATTTAGTTTGTGAGTGATCAAGTGGATTCAAGTGTAAACACTTTACAATCTTTGGTTGTGAAACGTGTGAATGGAACTCCTCTGACTCCAGCAGCGTGGTCAATTACCAATCTCTGTTTTGTTTGCACGCATGCAACTCTATATTATTATTTTGCTACTAACTCAGATTGTTTTGCATGATCGGCAAATGGTAGCAAGTTGCAGTTGACATTTTTATACACACGAATAATAATTCCCACAAGGGAAACTTGCATTGGAGATATAGGATTTTTCGCAGAGACTGGAATATAAATTAAAGCTCCAGCTTTTAATAAAAGAGTTGACGAAAAGACTCGGGAAGTTTTACAGTGACTCACTTTCATAATGTTTCAATTATGACGTGATAAATAAGAATTTGTGTTCTTTCTGGAGGTGGAGACTCATCCATTCAAATATGGTATAAGCTCTGCAGGCAGACGTCAAAATGTAATTGGATTTTAAGGCTGAACCGGGCATCCTGCCAGAAGTTTTTTTTGCCAAAAAGCCAAAGAAAGTGTCAATTGATATGTTCGTTACTTTTACGAGAAACGTACGGAGGAACGAGCTTATGATTAATGTTATGTGTGGAGATAAATGAGGAAATTTGTGGGATTAGAGTTATTTTTCAAAAGAGCCAGTTGACGTTTAGGAACGAATGAGATTAGGAGTGAAAAAAATTGTGTTACTAAGATTTGTAAAAAATACAAACTTTTTAAAGCCACACACATTGTGCACGAACCTACATTGAAACAGACTTGTCCCAAAATCTTGGTCTTCATAAGTGCTTTCATTCAGAGATTAGCTAACATATTCTACAATAGAATGTGATAATTCCATTAAGTTTTTAAAGATTCTCATAATATTTGGCTAACATTTGGAAGGAGCAAGTGAGAAGGGATCCTTAGCCAAGAGGAGCATGATAAATATACGCTTGGCTATGCCATTTGCAATTTATCGTGGAGTCTCTGCTCACTGAGATGTATCCACGCAGAACGTTATCATATCATGATACTGTGTTGTGATGAGCTGAAGCAGAAATTTTAATCCTTCAGCAAGCAATTTTATCCTTACTAAGGAAGCGGAAATACTTAAGCCTTGCTTCAGCAGGGCTCATCCCCGAATCTAAGGAGTTAATGTGACCCTCCACGGATCTGCTAAATTGAACATGAACTTTACGCGAAAATTAATGCTATTTTTTTACTACGCTGTAAAGATCAGTGTGTGTCATTCCAAAAGTGAAGACGTTATTGGCCAATGCCGATTATAATTATTGAAACGGTTTATCTTTTTTGTGTAACTGACGACTTTTATTTCAAAAACATGCAGTTTTCAGCTGCTTCTGTGTTGTGATTTGACAGTGGCATTCTGAAGAGAATGTAAAATATATTACATTTTAAAAAGTAATATGCACCAGTATCAATGTGTTCATGAAATGTTCGAAGAACAGGTTGTAGTTGCAATGATATGGAGAGGAAACACTTTCAATCAAAGTAAGTTTGTCAATCATGTCATTCTTTAAAATTTTGAATTTTAATTTCTAGAGTCCTTGCAACTAACGAAATTAATATTTATAATAATGTCTATTAACCAAGATTTTTCCCATTATTGACGCATCATTCAGAAATACGTAATGAAGGCAATGAATTTTTACTCCCGATCAGTAGAATTTGAAGTCTGCGTGAGGAAAGCGTGTTAGACTTATCGTAAAATTGGTTGCATAATGGTATAGACACACACATAGCATATTTCTGGCTCGTACGTCTTGGTCAGTTACTTCCTCGTATCCTCAATTCACATTGATTTGATTTAGCTGCTCAAGCGGAAAAAATACCAGACATAATATGTTAATCCCACACCAAGCATATAAAATTTCTAGGATAGCTCAGATAAGTTGCATTGTCGCATAAACAGGAACTGGAAATTGTTATGTGTTTGTACGCGAACAAAAATGCGTACAAATCATTTT